>CM077106.1:5249288-5271566 GCA_039619505.1 Cimex hemipterus | reverse complement strand
AGAGAGAGAGAGAGAGAGAGAGAGAGAGAGAGAGAGAGAGAGAGAGAAATTTAAAAGCCAACAGCCCATATTTGAATAATGTCTCCAGAATACCTCTCAATCCAGAAGAAGACGTTTTGTCCTACTTAACATTACAATGCACGAAACGCCCTAATAAGGGAAAAACTAAAAGAAAGAGTCCGATGTTTTCTATTTTTTGACCGAAAAGTCAACAGTACTTAAATAAATCAGATTAAGCCTGGAGAGAGCTGAAGCAGGCGGATTAGAACGCTACATTGCCCGGCTTGCCTCGGGGGCAAACTCTCCACAACTTTTACTGGATGTTCTAAACCGCGTCCTAAACTTGACCTGTGTAGTCAGTTCGAAAGAGATCAAATCCCCATTTATTTTTTACAAACCTTTTTGCGAGAGAGAGAGAGAGAGAGAGAGAGAGAGAGAGAGAGAAAGAGAGAGAAAGGGTACATCTTCATTTTGTTTTCACATTGCATCGCTGCTCTTTCATCTAAATAAATGTGAAAATGAATAAAGATATTTGGAATTTATTCCTATTCTTTTAATTTTAATTAAATCAACCGAGAGAATAAAGAGATATCTGAATTATCAGCAGAGTTACCAACCGCCAATTAAATAACTCGATTAACTTTGTTGAAACATGCTGCTAGTAGGCCCTCTTAGCAATTACTAGTCAATTCCCAGTTTGAAGAAAGGAAAGATCGAACGATAAATGACAATTCAATATTACTTGAACTCTCTACGATAAATCTGAGTATATTTTCTAATATTATAAAAAGTATTCGATATAGTACTTCTAAGGTTCTACAATATTCGATACCAAAAGTACTCGGTATCGAAAGAAAATTCTCGATACTTTACTCGTATCGATTGGTATCGCCGCCTATGTCACTATGCGTTTCTCAGTTCCTGTTCTACCGGGCTTCTGCCGGATTCGGAGAAATGGGAAATGCCAATGATGGCCTAGTAATCGGTCTCAGCGCATTACGACACTATGAGAGGAAAGAAATATTGTCGTTACTGCACAACAGAGGCCTGACCATAGTTCCCGCCAGATCCTAAAAGAAGTACAAGATATTTTGACAAGGTTTTTTCATTTGTAATATTTTGTGGGAAATTATCTTAATATTATGCTTTTTGACACGATGTGCAGCAACAGCTCGCCACCTCCAACTCAGGATATTAGCGCAGCAAACGCATACAAAGTAACACTAATTGGAATGCCGTTATATTTACTGATGTGTCGCGTTTCTCGCTCTATCGTGATAACAGACGCCGAAGAGTCCACGAGAACAGGAGATGCGTGCAATGCCCCAGTCCGTGCTCCTTCAGAGCAGTTTTAAGGATACACTGTAATGATCTAAGCTGGGATATACACATAAGGACGAACGGGACTATTAGAAGAAAATATCGGGAATGCATCTTTTAAATCCGCGATCTCATTGGCAGGGATTTTCGATTTCTAGATGACAAGAGGGGGGAATCCCATCTGCCCCTTTTCCCATTATTCCCAAACCTCAATTCCATTGAGCATATTGGAGAGTAGACGTTTTCATCATAATCCACATGTTAGTTGGTCAGAGCAGCATTGCAACATCGATGAAGTGAAATTACTTATAAAATTAGTAACAGCTTTAATTTTTAATTTTCTTAATGTATTTTTTATGTTAACAAGGTTAATTCAACTACGAGGTTGTATGAACCATCGGGGCGCCGATGTTTTTGAAAAAAATCCCATTTATAAGTTGGTTAGGTTCAAGTGCAGAGCCGCCGCATTCGAACCCAGGACCTTTACAGTGATGAGCCGTCAGTCAGGCCACCGACGCCCCGTTACAATTAAATTAACACTTTACCTAACACAAAGGTTTTAGCCAACCGAGTTCATTATACACATTAATAGTTAAAAATTATTGTGTCCCAAAAAACAAAATTATGGAATTAAAATCTTTTACTGTGTTACCTTTCAAAATCCCTTGATTAAATTTTCTTCAGTAAAAACATAATAATTTCTAATAAATCTTAATGCAATTATTGTTAAAAATATAATAAAAAGCTAGAAATAGTAAATAATACCAATTGATAACATTCCTATTCGTCCCAGTCGTCCTCAGCGCATGATAATTAATTTCAATAGACTTATCTTGAGAAATTTTATTAATTTGTAAATATTACAAAAGTGGACCTATCCCTATTCATTTTAGAACATTTTATTTCAATCGAGAAAGTAAAACAAAAAATTACCTATGTTTCTAGATAACTTTATGACCGTCGTCCTCAGCACATGATAGTTGTCTTCAATTGACCTATCATGAGCAATTTTATAATTCTACTTTGGCATATTGATCGTAGTTAATACATAAACAGGTTAATCAATAGAGGTCAATATATGTATATTCTAGTGCGTCTTGGGAGGGTAATAAATATATTTTTAAGTTTTTTAGTTAGTTCCCAGCTCTCCCAGCTCAGAGAGAGAAAAGGTAGCTAGATTATATAAGTAGTTACACAATTTTGTTGGGGGAAAAAATAAAAGGTAGTCAAAGAAGTTGATAAATTTGTACAGTGGTCAAAATCAAGCAGGTACTTGTGTACTGCAGTGTAAATACTGTATTTGTGTAGAGTTTAGTTGTGAGTACGGGTAGATTTGTATCTGGGTAGATTTTTAGAAGTTTAGAAAAGAAAGAAAAACTGATAAGACACTAGGTCGTTAGGTTGTTAGGCAGATAAATAGCTTGATAATAAATCATAAGTAGCGAGGTGGATAGAATGGTTGTTTGCTTATTTAGGAAAGTAGGTTTTCACATCTGTAGATTTTTTTAGTTAATGATTGCTAATTTGGAAAATTATTAGCTGGTTAGCTGCGTACATTGATTACCACGATGGATGGCTAGTAGTTCTATTTATATTTGATTTTTAATCAGACCTATTAAGTCAGTTACGTTATATGTAAGGTTAGTAAATAGAAAACGAGTTTGCAGTTAAGGGTAGAGTGTGTTCATTGAAAAAAAATCTTTCTTATTGTCTTAATAGTTTACCATTACCCCCTGAGGAGCGAATTCGTTAAAATAACGATTTTTACTGTAATGAGAGCTAATTGAAATTGAAGCAGCCCCATTTTGCCTCCTTCCATTTGGGATCTTGTCCTTTAGAGACGAAAATTAATTATGTGCATTGTTACCAGCTTTCGTTCCTTCTTACCTAAAATTATATTGTTTTCCCCCCTGATTCAACTTACATCAAAATCTGATCTAATATTTTTAAAATTTTTAAACTTTATGTTTAGCTGTTAACACATTTTAAAAATATGTAATGGTTAGTACTTTCTTTGTTTTATACTTTAGAGAATTTTATGGCTGGTTTTATTAAACTGTAATTTACTAACATTAATATCTATAAACTTTTTCGGTTTAAAAATGCTGTTACCAACTCTATTACATATTTCAATTAATTAATCTTTTTATGTAAGGTTTTGGTTGAAGTGAAAAAGTTAGTGTCACGAGCGGGATTCGAACCCTCGACCCTCGACACAATACGCCGCTCCTCTACCACTTGAGCTATCGTGATTTCGATCCGCTCAGACACCAACTTCCCATTTCAAACTGGCAATCAGGATTCGATTATCGAAGTGGCCAGGGAGGCTTAAACCCATAATATTTAGTGTTCTATTGACAAAATTATTTCTTTAAATTATTTAATCTTTTACATTTACGTTGAGATTGGGAATTGGTATCCGAGTGGATGGAGGTCACGAATTCTCAAGTGGTTAGAGTTTAGCCGAAAATCGCGTGTTCGAATCTCGGCCGTGACACGATTTTTTTCATTTCAACCAAAACCTTAAATAAAAGGATTAATTAATGATAAGAAGTATATGTTCAATACGTAATATAATGGATCTATTACATATTTAATGAATTATTTTACACAATGGATATTTAAAATATATAGTTATAAAAAATTAAATAAGTTTTTGGGTTATAACAAATGTATCATTATGACAAATTAGTTATAACAAATGTATCGTCGATGTGGTAACATGTTTGTCCATCTTTTCGACTATGCAAAGAGACCGGAAGTATCCTTATTTTATAACAAGAGCAGAAAACGTCCAGCATTGTCTTTTATTATCATGTAAGAATTTGTCCAGCCGAGTGTATCAGATAAGGGCCAGATAAGCCCTGGGGACGGAGCCGAGCTGAGGGCTATCCTGTCCACTCGGAAATAATCTATCCTGCGTCGCCCAGACAAACAAACCGTTTATCACCCCTCAACTGTGCTCGCAGTTTATTCCACTTTTGGAGGGGTGGGACCCTCCTGAAATTGGCACCGTGTACAAATATTTATTTTCGGATTATCTCAGGGTAGGATGAATATGGGAGAAATTGTTAATACGATTTTTTGAACAATTAAGTTTTTAAATATTTGCAAACTACAACAGCACTTGCACATGGTAAATTAATTATAAATGAAGGGAAAGGTGTATTCAGAAAAAAATACATGATAACTTTTCATGAAAACAAATCAAATGTAAACGCATTCTAATAAAGTTCAATAATGAAAAAAATTTGTTCTATATCAAGAATTTCCAGATCTAAATAGTTTTAGTTCGAAAACTGTAGTTCTGTAGACAGTTCTACCAGTGCTATTGGCCAAAAATTTATAAAAGAAGATGTAATAAACTAACCATGTCACGTTGCGCGACATACACGGCTTATTAACAGCTAAATGAATCAAAATATTTGAATTGAATAGTATCACTTGTGACTCGCATGACTTTCCATTTTACATGTGTTGCACATGAAGTGACAGTTGACGAGATTATTTGTAAAAATACTAGAGAAAAATGAGTAAAAATGAATGATGGAGGTGATAGTACTGTAGAGTAGATATCTACCTAGATATAATTACAGAGCGACTTTAAAAGAGATACTAAATGTATAAACTGATAAATAAATGAAATACAGATTTATCCGCCACCTGCACCCTTAATAATGGTCTGCTAGGAAATATATTGAACAATGGAAAGATAGGTAGAAAATTTTTGCAGTTATTTCTATGCAGGCACAGTAATACATATAAATTTAATTTAAAAGTAAGTTCACCAGAACACTTTAAAATTGTTTAGTGACAGTTTTAAATTTAACGAACAATTTTTTTGTACCGCTAAAAGATTTTCCGTTGTTCTGGTGAATGTTCTTTCAAATCGTCATGATTAAATAAATTTTAATGAAACACACAAATTTGGTTTACTTTAAAACCAGAATGATAAAAAGCATACAGTTCAAAATTTTCATCAATATTCGTCTGTCGGGATTTACGATAAGTAAACTTCGACACAAATAAATGCATACATAGAAAGAGAATGTGTGAGGAGAGCTAGGGAGAGCGAAAGAGAGAGAAAGAAGAGATAAAGAGAGAAATGAGGGAGGCAAAGCTAGAGGAAGGGAGAGAGAGAAGAGATATAAAAAAGATAAATAGACAAACAGAGGAATAGAGATCGTAGGAAAAAGGTATAAAAAGTAAAAGAAGTTCCCATGTAGAATTAATAGAGAGGGAGAAAGATAATAGATGTGTATGTGTGGTGTGAATTAGTTTGTTGATGCGAAAAAGAAAGGCAAAAGTAAGTGATACGTGTTTATTATAATTTGCTAAACCATGGTTATAAGGAAAATTGGTCTCTTAAGTATTAATCATAGCGACAGCGGAAAATATGCTTAATAAATGATTTGGAGGACTTTTTGTGTCGGTCGTTCTCTCAAAGACTTGTTAACTTTTAAGCATGCTATAAAGTGAATGTCCAGAAATCCGTGGAAAGTCTGTTTTTAAAGGGTTTCATTTTAAAGGTCACCTTTTTTGCATGGAGGTAAAAAATTATTAACCCTTTTGAGCTTTTTACTATAGCAATACTTTCCCTTGGTCGAGTTAATATTGCCCGTTATAAAATAAATAAAATCGAGGTCAAATTATTTCAGTTGATTTTTTAAGCTCTAAATAATAAACACGTTATGTTGAATCGGCACAGGGCCACTTACTGGCGGGTCTTTTGTTTGAGTCAAACGCGTTTCGGCATTGCTCCAGGTGAAATGGGATTCTTTTCTTTTAAATGCCGAAGTTCACCGTCTCGCATACCAAAACTTATCTCTTCTATAACATCATGTTAATTATATTAGTCGGTAAATTGTGAAATAAGCGTAATTAGTAAGTAGTTAAAGTTTTCGAAATTAACATAACTAAAACAAATAGTTAAACGTGGAATCGCAAAGCGATATTTAATCAGGTTAAACCTACTTACGGCTTTTACGACTCCGGACTTGCTATTTGTTCAGATGGCCATTTGAAAATGCTGAGAAGTGGAATTATGTTCACTAATTCATTGTTAATTCCTCCTCGGATAATCGGAGTTTTCCCGGTAAATACTTTTAAGCTTCAATCGCACTTTTGTCGATTATTCGAAACGGTTAAATCCGTCAAGCGCTCAACGAAAGTTTATAAATAATGATACTTAATTTTTGCTTTCAAAAGTTTTTTCTCTTCAACAATGAAAGATTAGCGTTTTAATTTCGTCCCGTCTACGAATAAGCTTTGAATCCATTTATTTAGATAGAGGTAATTTAAACAAAAGGAATTTGTATTCGCGTGACTTTGCCCTATTTCAGGGAACGAAGTAGGGAATAATAAAGAAACAAAACTTTCATTTAAGATTTCATCATTATGACCAGACCCAGTTTTTAATAGGAAATAATATTTAATTATAAATCGAACAAATTGCTCTAAATTTGGCTAAAGGCTAAAGATGTAAAAGGAATTGAAGCATTACCCTATATAACATCACTGTTCATAATTAGAAAACGTATAAATTTTGAATTAGTCCTTCGTGGTAGATGTGAAAATAATAACTATCATGAATTGTTATAAAGGAGAGGAAGAACACAGGAGAACATCGGATACAATGATGTGATAAACGGATGGCTCCAAAACAAATGAAGGGACCGGATCAAGTATTTTCTGTACAAGCCCAAAATATGAGCAAACTCATTAGGGAAGTACACCTCGGTCTTTCAAGCACAAATACATGCTATCAATGCTTGTGCCCTGGAAAATCTTAAAAGTGGTTACACTTACAAAAAAAATCCTCAGATCATAAGATCAGACAGCCAAACAGCTATTAAAGCATTGGCATGCACAAAGATTACTGCAAAATTAATCAGTGAATGCATCCAAAATCTCCAAAACCTGGGGAAACACAACAAGGTAACGGTATCCTGGGTGCCAAGGCACAGGGGAATTTTGGGTAATGAAGAAGCAGACAGACTGGCCAGAGGAGGATCCGCAAGACCATACATCGGCCCCGAACCTATCCTTGAGATATCGAAAACAAAAATAGAATCCTCCATTGCAGAATGGATCCAAACAAAACGAAGAGAGAAGTGGATAAACTCTAGCAGTGCTGGACACAGTAAACTTATGATAAAACAACCCTCACCAAAACTAGCAAAAACACTGCTGCAATTGGAGAGGGCAAATCTCAGAGGAGTGGTATGACTACTAACCGACCACTGGCATCTGAGGAAACATCTACAAAACATGGCCATATACAATGATGATTTGCAGACTATGGAATGAGGAGGAGGAAACAGCCACTCATATCAATTCGAATGCGAAGCAACGGCTCAATGGAGGTTCAATCTGACGTATAAAAACAACTCAGAGAACCACATTGAAGCAATAACAGTCAATGACTTGATACTTCTGAGAAAAAGAATCAAGTCCATTGACTAAACCAAGGAACTAGGAAGGTACAATAAGCCAGAAGGCTGCAGTGCCTGGGGCACACAAACAACCCCACTTCCTAGTATCTTTTCCACTATACCATACCATACCATGAGGTTCAAATATTCATTAAAAATCGAGATGACCACTTTCTCATCCCAAAACCAGCACATTAAAATTTGTAGACGATACAGCAAATCTCTCTAGCAACTCCGATCTAATCATTTCCACTCGAAAACTCCAACAACATCTCATACTACTAGACTCTTGGTGTATAAAGAGATGGAACTTTAACACAGAGAAATTGACCCACATTAGCTTCACTCTCCGTAAAAATATCCCGCCCTGTTTTCTTAAATAATGTTCCCATTCCGATTGTGGACAAGAACCATTACCTCTTACATGGGCAAACGTCGGACTTCGAAACCTCTAACACACAACTGAAACGTCAGGAAATCTTAAAAATGAAAGTGTTCTTTAAAACACTAAAGGTAAGCTGATATGGCCTTACGAACTGGAAATGTGGGGTTCACCCAAACTTTGCAACATACACCGCATTCAAACTTCCCAGTCCTTAAAAGTACGAAAAGTACGAAAAATACTAGATGCTCCATTTTATGTATAGAACCTAACTACACATAAACCTTTCGTTCATGATAAAATCGGTTCCTGTTACCGTAAATTTCATAAAAACCTCTTATCTAACATAAACCAGCGCAGAACCTCGCATCACGACGAACCCCCTCACACTCTCTCCAACGACTGAAGAGACCGCGAGATCTCCTAGGAATATGGTTATAACAATGACAGTGATCATGACACACGTATTAATTAAACAGCCAATATTGTAATAACATTAGAGTAATACCAATGGGTATTTTATCCAATCTTGGTTTTAATTTTGCGTCTATTACCTTGCTCACTGTTACTTCTTCCCTACTTGAATTAATTGTAATGTACTGCAAATTATTATATTTTTAAACCTGTACAAAACTATGCGTCTAATCATTTTGAACCGACCCATATCTAGGGAAACCCCAATTAAAATACCTCTGACGTAATGCCAAAGGTTCTTAGTATGTCAGTACTCGCTGTCTACAAATAGGTTATCAACTGCCCACATCATATATCCCCAAAGGTTGTCTACTCTCTTTCGCTTGATTCTAACTCGACTGCTCCCAACCTTTTTCCTAACTATGCAGTCCTAAGGGATGATGGCTTCGAGATCGACTCCCTCCGAAATGCCTCGTTCTGGGAGACAGTATAAGCTGTGTTGTTACAGGTGTCTTGTGGGTTTAACGTTGGCCATGGTGTCAATATTGTGCCTAGGTGATATTATCTGAAATATAAACGTTTGTAATAAGTTTTATTATGAGAAGGATACAAAAAAAAAGCATAGTCTGCCTTTTTTTATATCATGTACAAATTTGTCCTGTATATTTTGCTGTTTCAATAACTTTTACTACTTACTTAGGAATTTTATATCTTCGTAAATGACAACATTAAGTATGACAACACAATGGGGGGATAGCCATACCTGACGTTTATGGGGAGTTCATTTACCCCTCCTATTCAAGGTGGGTAAAAATATTTTTGGTAAAACTCAACAGATTTTCGGCAGATCCTATAAGAGAGTTTTTATTACGTGAAATGAAATGTGGAGGCGAGGGTAATATCCTTTGGTGGGTAAACTAAATTGGGAGTGCTCTGGTTCCCTCAAAGGGCAGTCATTACCCAGGGCAGATGTCGCCTTGGTCTTTCATGTCACTTCAAAGCCTTGTACACTGGATCCGGGGTCACCGGAAGGGAAAAAAATTGTCTGACATCACTTTCCACTGGACTGCGTTTATTTTTATCCATTTCTTTCCGATTAATCTTTTTCAATCAATTTTCCCTTTGGGGAGGAGGATTTAGAGAAGTCCTATGAAAAGGATTTTCGCTCACTCGTTATTACCACTTGTGGGAAATGTTTGCCTTAAAATACATTCGGCCATTAAAGTCGATAAAAGTGATTTCTAGAATTTTTATTTGAATAATATTTATTTTTAATTTGTATTCAAAACGTTGTCCCTTCCAACACTTTTTATTTTGACAATAACTTAACTTAACTTAACTCTTTTAACAATGATTTGTATCGTAGGAAATGATTGATGGTTGCTGCAAGACGTCTTTCTTAACATTTCCTAGTTTCAATTATTTTTAATATGAAAAATTGCGTTTAAAACAACGTAAATGTGTAACTAACAATATTTCCTAATAACGCAATAAAATTAATTTGTTTTTAAAAAATGCAATGGGACTTTAAACTAGCTTAAAAAGGGAAAATTTTTACACCTCTTTGCAACAAAAAAAAAGTATAACTTATTAAATATTATTCCTTGAATCTTATCAAAGATTGTTCAAAATAAATGCTAATAAGTAGGTAAAAAAGTGTCTTCACTGAATGTTTGGGTTCCATGTTGGTTTGTCAATATAATGGTATGATCGTCACAGATAGAAAAGTGACTAGGGTGGTATGTGTCGAAATAGGCATGTCGAGCAAATAAATAAGGATTGATAAAGAATCTCTAATTATAGGATCCCTTAGGGTGCACATTCAATTATTTCCTTACAGGGGGATTAGGCGTTGCCACTCGAAAGGTTTGCTTGTAAGCAAATAATATTAATATTGGTAAAGGTATGATTGTTTTGTTTTGAGGATTGCGTGGTGAATTAGGGTCAATACTGAAAATTGAAAGCAATTTCTCAATGACAGCTCCCATAACCGAGGGTGGCTGGAATTATTTACGATTTAAAATTGGCTCTCACTCACTTATTGAGCAATCATCTTGAAATGGCTTTCTTGGTTTTTCTCTGAAGGAACGGGGAGTTGTGAATTTTTTAAACCATTAGAGCCTGAAAAACATTCTCCAATTAGAAAGAACCTATTCCGCGACCGTGTTAACCCAATGAATCTTTGATGTTTATGAGGTATTACCCGTCTACCTCCGGTGAGTCATGATATTAATGATGTTATCAATATGAATGCAGCCGCTCTCCAACTAACTCGCCCCCAACCCACTGACAGCCGCCTGCAAACTCTCCTACGACGAAAACTTTACTAATTGCGTTTGCCCATCGGCTGATTACATTTCTTCGCGGTTCATCACAAGGTGTGGGAAATTAGGCTTATGAAAACTTTCAATTTCCTTTTAAAGAAACTGCCAGGATCAGTTAATATTGTACTTCTTCAAGTAGTCACCGAGATACCAAAACGAACCACGAGTTAATTAATAAAAGTTATCATTTATTTGAAACTTTGTCGATCGATTAAATATTGTTTTTCGATGTTCGTAATTGTTATGTGATAACATTACGAACGCCCGCACGTGAACAAAGTTAAATATTATTATTTCTAAAAATATGAATACTTTTCTTAGGAATAAAATTTCGAATTTCTTACGTTTTACAAAAAAACAAAGCTCTGAATCGTTCCATACAATTGAAAAATACACCTCGGTCTTTCAAGTCAATACATACCATCTAATTCTTTTGATTTGAAGAAACTTAAATTATGTTACACTTGGCAAAAAATCGTCATAAGAATCGATTACCAAGCAGTTTATAAATCATTAGCAAGTAAAATCGCGTCACAATCTATCAATGAATACATCTAAAACCCCCAAAACCTGAGTAAAAATAACATCCTGATAACATAAGGGTATTTTAAGTAACGAAAAAGCAGACACATTGGCCAGCGGGGAATCCGTAAGTCCCTTACAGACTCATCCATCTCAGAATAAATCTAAAAAACATGTTGACAAATTCTAGTGATGCAAGACAAAGTAAACTTACACTAAAACACCCTCGCAACGACTGGCAAACTCACGGCTACAATTAAAGAAAGAAGGGAAAAAGCTGAGAGTGAGTGTACCCCAGGGGCGTTTTATAAACCGTATATTAGTCCCGGAGATCTTTTTCAAGTTACGCTCTTCTGGTTTTTCGACGTTCAACTACTGAGAAAACTATTTTTTGTAAACAATTCATTTTAATGTCAAATATCGCATTAAATCCATATTACAGTTGATCGTTATTGTTAGGTTGTGAGTGTTGAATCGATCGAAAGTTGTTTATTTCCTAAAATTTTATTTCTTATCTAAATTTATTAATCAATATTACAATAGTAAAGGTTTCAATCTGTTTTAAAAATTATTCTTAAAAATATTAGGTAGTTTCACATGTATTTCATTGATGGCTGGCCAAATTGTTTACAGTTGAAAATGAGCAGTTTATTATTGAACCTCTATATTTTTAAATGAGTTAATTATAATTAATTAAAGAAAATTTAAGACTCTCTAATGCACGTCTAAGTTTCAACTTTTTCTCGCTCTCTCACTTGCTCTCTCTCTCTTTCTCTCTCTGTTTTTTCAGCCCGGTTCCCCCCTCACTCCGTCTCTTTCAATCTCTCTCTCTCTTTCCCGAGCGCACTTACTTTCTTTCTTCTTTTCTCTACCACTATCTCTCACACTCTGTCACAGTGAAGTCACAGTCTCACTCTGTATGTTTTCCTTCTCATCTTTACTCTTATACTTGGAGTTTTCGTTTTTATTTTTCCCTTTGATTTCTAGTTACACATTGTTCATTCATTTTCGAATATATTCATGATGACCCACAATTTTTCGCTTTTTTTTTTTTTAAATTAACACACTGTTGTTTGAAACCACAGCAGGGACAAACATTTCTAAATATAGCTCAAGCCGGAATGCGTTTAAGAAACGTCAAAAAGCCTTCTAGTCCTATAAGAAAATTAATCAGTGAATACAGCCGAAATTTCCAATACCTAGTGATTTCATGGGTACTGAGTCTCGAACAAACTGTGGGTAAGGAAAGACACACGACCAGACGATGATCTACAAGTCATTATAGACCTTCAACATCTTATTGGGATACCTGAAAAATAGACATATTCCTCTATCACAGAATGGATACAAAAATGAAGGTGGATAAATCGAGGGGTACTCGACATAGTAAACTTATGTTAAAACAAACCTAACTAAAACTGGCAAATTAGAGAAAAAGCTAATCAAAAGGAGGATAACTCTATTTATCCGTCACTGTTAACTGAGAAAATATCTAAACAACATGTTTAATGATGATTCCACTTTTAGATTATGTACCACTCAAATCATCTTTGGATGTGAAGAAAATCCTCAATAGGATACATAGAAAACCTAGAAATAGGAATTGTAAAGGACGGTATTTCTTAAATAAAAAGGAAGAACGATCGAATCAACAGACTGGACTAACGACTACGATAGTGCCATAAGCAGGATAGGCACAGTGCTTTGGAAACATAACCCTCACTTCATAGTCTCTTTTCATAATCAATAGCATAATGCTCATATTTGAAATATTTCTCCATATCTCAGGTTTCATTCTGCTGATTTCTATTTGTTTGTTTTTCATTTTCCGGACATTCCACTGGGATTATCAATCGTACATGGAACATGGTTTAAGTTTGCTCATTGTAAACACTTGCTTTAAAAAAAAATTAATTTCCATTTCTACTTTTGTCTAGCTGTTTGGTTTTATTGTTAGTATTAGAAATGTATGGTGCTTCCTGTTTTGCATGTGTAATTTTGCACTCTGTTTGCATATTAAACGGACCGGGTGCGTTGACCGAGAGCACGGGGGAGCTTAAAGGATTATTCTCTTGTTTACCAAAACAAGGTATGATATGATAATATTCTCAATAGATATTTTATGACAATTGTGAGGAAAGCCAGGGGGAGAAGTTATGAATCTAAACTACTCAGCTATTGGAAGTAAATATAGGCACAAAAATGTTATGCTGTTATGTTATTATCCTATGTACGTTGTTAGGCATGTAGTTGAGAATATATAATTTTGTTTGGCAATGTCCAACGATTCCGATATTATGAGTGAGGTGAACACAATCAATTAGGCTATTATTTACTACATTATTAATGCTTGCATATATATAATATGTTAATTAAGAGGTAGTAAATATTTTGTTAATACATTTGTTAACGAATTAGGTTTTGTGTGCGTACTGAACAAGTAATTATTGAAATAATTAATAATTTTTACAACTTGAGTTAAATATTGAATTTTTTTGTCAAATTTTAGCTATTGCCACTATAGTTGATAGTATTTATTTAATAATTTAATATTTTAAAAATTAAATGATTATTTTAAAATTATGTTTGTAATATTCCATGTTCCATATATATTAAATATATGAATGAATTATATGCAAATAATGTTCTTTCACAAGATTAGAAAATGATTTATTGCCACCTTATTCGTAATATTCAGTTAATATTCTTTAATTAACATGATTATTACGCAATTTATTATTTAATATTCCATGTTCTAAACATAAAATTTACTTATAGAAATGGCTTATATGCAAATAATGTTCGTATGCATGATTTCAAAATTGTTAAAGTATGATAGTACATTAGAAGCTGTGTTACAATTTCAGTTGAGATCTATTATCACCAATTTCAGCAGTACTTGTTCGCTATATTGGTTAAGATCTGAGTCAATATTTTCTGTAAAAACTTAATATACCTTAACAAATATGCTCCTAAATCAGGTTAATTAATTACATATTAAGCCAAATCTGCAGGCGGACGATAACCGAAGCTATTTGGGTTTTAAGTTATTCTGCATTTCAATTAATTAAGGTTTTTAGTTGTGATAAAAAAGTCAGGGTCACGAGTTCAAGTAGTGGATTAGCGGCGTATCAAGCCGAAGGTCGTGGGTTCGAATCCCACTCGTGACACTGACTTTTCTATTTCAACTAGAAACCATAAATTGAATGATATTAATTGGTCAAGCGGACCACGAAAACTAGTGAAGTAAGTCTGAATTTAGAATATAAGATCTTTTGAAATGTAATAACAATAAATATTTTATATTTTATTCTATTCATTTGGCTGTATCGAAAGAATATGCTTTATTTTGAGTTTCTTAAGCCGCTCCGAGGGGCGTCGGTGGCCGCGAGGTTTCGTCTTTGACACGGCGATGATCACTGTAAGGTCAAGGTCCCGGGTTCGAATCCAGCGGCCCTGCATTTGAACCCGCCATACTTATAAATGGGCTTTTTTTTCAAAAACACCGGCACCCTGAGGGTTTATATGACCTCTGCTTTTGCGAACCCTCATAAAAAAGGAAAAAAAAAATTAAGCCACTCCATTAATTCTAGTCTGTACTGGGCTCAATCGAAACGATAAAATTTAGCAATTGATCAAAAACAACGATTCTTCTATAACAGAATAACGCTCGCCCCAACGTCCTTGTAGAATTGTTGTAGGTTATCTGGGTGCCCAATTATGTTGACAGTGCTCTGAAAAATTCTATTATTTGGAAAAATGATATTGTCGTGGAATTTGCCCTAAAAACTGCACTTAATTTACAAATTCCCCGCCCCCACAAAAAAAAAAAAAATAAATAAATAAAAATAAAAAAATAAAATTAAAAAATATATAAAGCACCACAGAGAGTGCCAGCACTACAGCTCTGTCATTGCGTCACAACTATCACGTGCAACTTCAATGGGCAATTTTCTAGCAAATGCTCAATTTAATATGGTCCATTGTAATATATTTTTCCGCCCTATAATTTTATTATTGTTGATTTGAACGTTTTGATATAATATACAACTGTCAGCGAAAGTTACCGCAAGCAGTGAAGTTATTATATACAAATAATTCCGACCATCAATGTTATCAGCTAAACGTAGATTAATGATACCCGGAAAAGGACTAACGACAGACCACATCAATGAAAGATATTAATGAGGATCTGACATTGCAATGATCATACGATAGTGACAAACCATTAACGATGAAATGGATGTGTAGTTCAAAATTGGTCTATAAATTATAATTGAGAATTATACATTTTCATGATTCTGAATTATTTTTCTAAATCTTATTACCCGTTGTGATAGAATAAAAAATTATTATAAAAGAAATAAATGTACAATTAAACGTTTCAGTAACATTAGAATATTATCAACTTAATATTAATTCAGGCAGGTTTGTAGGATAAGATATTACGGATCAGGTTTTTAGAAGAATTAAAATATTTTGTTTTATGGGCGATAACATTTTTCAATGCTTTGTACGTCATTTTTTATATATGGTTTATGTATGAACAAAGAAACAATTTAGAAAGTGCTATGTAAGCACTTAGGCGTGATATACATTTTCTGATATACGAACTGATAGCGAGTTTGAGACGGTGAGTAATCCCATTTGGCGGGCATTAACGTCTTCCCAAGGGAAAGTAGAGCCGATTCACTGTTTCTAAACGACCATTTAAAACCAAGGATTGAAACTTCCAGGGACAAACGAGGGCTCGGTCTGTTTCTCCGGTCTACTCGGTTAACTGTGACGTGCTCTGATTGCCCTTTGCAGTTCAGATTGCCCTTTGTAAGGGTTGATGTTCGGAATTAGTCTTCCGGAACGGCTATGGCGACCCTTGGGCCGTCGTAAGCCCCTAAAGAAAACCGTGTGTCAAATAGGAACGAGTCTGAGAACATTATTTGCTCATTTAGCGTTATACGAGTCCCTGGAAGCGAGTAAACAACCGGAGAAATATCAGAAGTAAAAGAAAAACTTTTACCTCCCCGGGGTGCGGTGAGAGCCCAACGAAATCTATAAGCTACAAACTTCCGTCGTAAGTCAGAAAACACATTTTTCCTCTTTTCTTTCTGTTTAATCTTCACTTTATTAAGTGTTTAGCTGTTTTGCAATGATCGGAGTTAGAAACTGAAATCCCAAAGAAATATATATGCCCGACTAACCTCCTTCCTGATTCTCCAATCAAACAAAGCGTGTCTGCGTAATTTAGAAAAACAAAAAGTGTTATTGGTGTAAATATTTTTTATCTTTTCGCCGTTCTTTTTCTTTTATCTATTGATGTTTTAAAGAAGATGTTTTATCCCAAATATTAATTATAATACCTTTAACTTAAACCTAATCGATACAATTTTTTTCTTCGATATTCTATGAAAGATAGCAGTTTTCTAATTTCCTCCATCGTATATAAAAGTAAAATAAAAAGTAAAATTCCTGGCTTAACTTACATCCATTCGTTGGGTGTCAATCTTCATTTTTCAATACGTTTTTCATACTATTACAATTTTAAAGTCATATGAGCTCTGCAGGAACTCGAATTCAGAACGAGAAAAGAGAGAGAGAGAGAGAGAGAGAGAGACGCAGAGACCCTCCCACAGTCCATATTCGTCCTAATACTTACTAGGTCTCATGACCTTTATCAAATTTAAAACAGCAATATTGTTATAATATTAGTACAGTAATGAAAAGTGTTGACTTATACGTCATATTTAAGTTTATGATTAAAAAAATGATTGTCTACGGACTGACTGCTTATATATCGCTTCCTTTTTAATATGTTTGTTATATTATTTTATAAAACACAATTTAGTTCTGTGTTTCGTTCGTTTTTTCGTTTAATTCGTTTTACTTTTTCATACGAGTACTACTATCAGACAAGCAAATCCTTTAATGCTTCAGAGGATATGGCAAGGTGGTTCTGGAATATACCAATACCAATACTCTGGGAGGTTGGTAAGGGATTACCGAAATTGAATTCCAGTTTATTCCGAAAAAATTCCTACATATTTGAAAAATAACACCAGAACTGCAGACATACAGCTTTTTTAACTGAACGATTCGGTTCTGTTTCATAGAGGAATGAATTCGATCCGTGGTAAAAAATACATACCAGTTTAATTAAATATATTATTTTTGAGTAAAACCACTGTTTATGATGATGGACTAAAATTTACTTTAATTTACTATATGTAGTAAACCAAAATTATATTGGACGATGTAATGTCATTTCAAATTTTGACCTGTTTTTTTTATGATTTGAACGACAAAATTGTTTCTGTTTAATTTTCTTCGTTGTAATTTAACTATTTTATTCCATCACACGTTTTCTAAGCGTAGCTCAATAGGGGCTCTGAAACAGGGCTCGTTTCAAAAATGAAACGCGGACCCTAATAAATATTTCCAGAGCACAACAACGGTTACGGCCATCAGCTAACGAAGCCCTATCTCTGCCGCCTGGGGCCTCTGAAAATTTCACCCAATTTCCAGCCGCAGAGGGAAAGAACGCGAGTGCGGGGGATCCGAGGCAGCGGAAGAGGGCGGTGTACTCCAGTCCGGAAAATTGGTTTTCCGCCCACTGGAATTATTTACGCCCTGATCGCTGACCTGGCTGTTTGTTGTCCAATACATTAGAAGGCAGGTATAGACCTGGTTTATTTTAACCTACTTTCTGTTCCGGTTTTGGCACATTGGAAACACAGCTTCAGTCGTACTTTTTCCTACGTGTAACATAGAACATTTGATCAAATGTTTACATTTTTAAAACATAAAAATGGAAGTAATTAAAAAAACTTTTTACTCATGACAGATTGTAAACCCGAGTAATTTTTTCTTATTTGCATTTAGTTTAAGTAACTTCAAAATTGGTATTCATATTACCTAAAATAGTGAACAATTTATAAGATATAAATGACAAGGGAACGATTTCAAAGATTTATGAACTGAATTTCAGTCTCAATGTATGCATGGATTAGTGTGTGTGGGAATATGAAATATGAGATGCGTTTCACAGATTTTCCATCAGTACTGTTCATTTCAAAATCATCTTTTTAATGACATTGTAACAAGAGATTCTTCAATACGTCGAAAGAGATAAAGATATAGATAGATGGATAGATAGAGAGAGAAAGAGAGAACTAAGTGGGTAAATAATATTGTAGAAATGAAATGGATGAACAAAGAGGGTGAGAGAGGGAAGAGAGAGAGGAGTAGGAGGAGGAGGAGGAGGAGAGAGAGAGAGAGAGAGAGAGAGAGAGAGAGAGAGAGGGAGGGAGGGAGGGAGAGAGAGAGAAATACTTTATTCTGGGTCATCTAAGAGTAACAATAAAATCACAGAGACTTTTACAAATCTTGCAATTGAACTGATAATAAATAATTTATTTGGTAGTAAAAAACATTTTTCTGTCGAGAAAGTGAGAGTAATCGTGAGGGAGAGAGGGGGAGAACGAGGGAGAGGGACAAAGGGAGAAAAAGTAAGTGGGTAAATCGTAATAACGAAATGAATAGAAAGTGGGACAGTGGGAAAGAAGAAGAGAGAATGTGTTTGTAGTAGAGGGAGCGAGAGGGAGAGAGGGATGATAGAGGGAGAGAGAGGGAGATATATAAAGAGAAAGAGAGAGAGAACGGGAGAGGAAACAGATAAACAGAAAAAATAAAAAGAAACGAAACAATGATAAATATTGGAAAAGGAAAAATATATGAAATACGGAAAGAGAGAGTGACCTAGAGGAAAATGAGAGAGAGAGAGAGAGAGAGAGAGAGAGAGAGAGAGAGAATCGTTTTGAAGTACAGGTAGTGTATTTGTGGAAAGGAAGACCTAGAATTGAGATATAATTTTGACTATTACTTAATATGCAACGTTATGTATACACTTTTTTAAAAACACAAAAGTTTTAAAAATATGTTAACATATAATGATCAGTATAAAATGTTTGTTTATCAGAAAATTAGAATATTCAATCTTTTGTGTACTACGAAGGGGCAGAATTTATTTTTTCACACAGAAATATTAAAAGTTCATATTTTGAAAGGAAACGGAAAAAAGATTAAAAAGAGTATTGTTACATTATATTTGTTATCTGTGATCATGGTCCAAGTTTATTTATTTTTCATCTGCGCACATATTTTTTTTACGCACGACGAATAGCTTCTTTTTTGTTCATTTTTATGTTCATCAATTACAACGAATTAAAACCAAACACCATGTTTTCTTCATAAGTACAAAAATGTTTAATGGTAATAAACATATAACAAGGTATTATTGTATTTTAATTTTTATTGTAATAAAATAGTGTTATCCTTTGAATGAAAGATTCGAGCATATGAAAGCATTTTAGAAGGAATTAACGGTGTTAAAGACCAACATTTCGGCAACACTCTCAGGTCGTGCGGGTTTGGTATCTTCACTATTTGATAGCCCAAGGGCACAATGCAAATCAAAATTTTTGAACAATTAAACTCCCGGAAGAATCATTAATAAATTAAAGCCAATGTTAATTTTTAATTATTCATTATACCAGTAGTCACTTGTATGTCAGTTGTTGTCTTATGACCAAAAGTTGATAAAAATATTATGCCATTCTCGGTTTTTTACTTCGTCTAACATTTCATCAATTTTAAAGCATTGATCAACAATAAGAAAAAATATCTCGTTTATTTTGGTTCAATTAATTTAATATAACTTTTAATCTAACATTCATTGAGGGTTAATTTCTAATTTCACCGAAAGTAAATTCGTGCTGGGGATTCTAAGAACTCCCAGAGTAGGCAGTCTCAATTAAATCCTTCGTGGTAGTATCCACTTTGTTAAAGTTTGATTCAGGAGTTAAATTCTGTAGAACCTAAACATTAGGAGATCTGTTGTGCAAACATTCTGCCGAAAGTAGCCAAGAATATAGTTACAACGAATGGATCTAGGGTTGCACCAAACGCACTAGAACAACCATTTACGTATAACACCAATAGAACTTCCACAATAGAAAATAAGCACATTGTTGAAAATATAAATTATATATTTCTTTAGATTTGTTGTATTTGCTATATTCATTTTATTATTTTATTCATTTATTATATTTGTGTGTGAAAATACAAAATTATTATAGTTAATTACGTGTGGTTGTAAATTTTAAAATAATTTTTTTTCTAGAGACCCTTACGGCCTTGAAAGCGTGCCAGTGACGGGATGTAAGCAAGACCATTGAGCATTATAAAGTAATCGTCAGGCATTTGTATTGCCATTATTTGCTCTGATTCGAAAAGTGGTCTCGAAGCAATGAAAAATAATTTCTCGGTTGACCCTTACATCTTAGAAATTCACAAATATCTCTATGAATTCAGAACACTCAACAAACATGTGCGATTTGTTTGTGTTCCTAGTCATGTCGGCATTTCTGGAAATGAAAAAGCTGATTAACAGGCAAGAAACGCTGTTAACCATCCACAAAGAGCAGATAAATTTCTTCTCCGTTCAGATGATATAGTCGCTTATGTTAAAAACATTATCAAACGAAAGCGGGCGGCAAGATGGAATGCCTGTAGAGATAGTATGAAAGAAACTAAGCCAGCTGTGCATAAATCGCCAACTGAAGAACTTGAGAGAAAAGAACTTGTAATTCTCTCTAGACTGCGAATAGGTCATATCAGGTTAATCCATAATAGACTTTTAATAGGCAACAACCTTCCAACTTGTCCTCGATGTACGCGAAATGGAGAACGCATCATTTTGACAGTAAAACATATTTTGGTCGACTGCCCCACTTTACAACCCTTTAGGCAAAGGCTCAACCTTTCGAGAGATTTACAGGAGTTACTGGGTCCCCAGTGTTTCTTTCGAAGAGCGCTTTTCAGTTTTCTCAAATTTATTGGAATTTACAATGAAATTTAGGCCTTTTCCCAAATTATTTTACCATTGAATGCCTGCAATTTGGCCTTCTGATTTAAGAATTTGAAAAAGAAAATCAAAGCTTGGATGGCAATAGGATAAATTAGATTATGAGTGAATGTTTGGAATCAGAGCTTTATAGCACTCAGAAGAGATATATCTAACCAAAATGACTATGGACGTCTGAAAATAGGAGGACAATAAGCAATTCTTACATCCGTTAATGATTTTGTCGATTAATTAGCCCGCACTATTTACACCATAATTGTTGATATTAGAAAAATGATCAAAAATGAGCAACCTGTCCTATAAAATTCTCGTATTTTATGCCATTTCAAACAATAAACTTAGTGGTTAAACTGTATAAATATTTTTATATTTATAATTTATTTCAGATTATGTAAAAGCCGCTAAGATGTCACTTTCTTTTGAAGCTTTAAAAAAATCACGACAAAACAAATCGGCTCGCTTTGAAACAGGCTAGCATTATGCAGCCGGCTTTTCAGGTCACGTAGGGTCGGAGAGCTTTTTCAACTGAGCCGTCAGTTTCCTTATCGCCATCGCCAACTGGAGGGTTGAATAGGACGTGACCGTGACACAGCGCGTAGGGTTTTGCCGGTCGTATATACAGGACGATTTCCATGGTCAACTTATGACTGTTTTGCTTCCATCCATCCGGTATGAAGGGTAACAGCCGAAAAAAATTAACACTCTTTTGTTTGTTCAATTGTATACTCAAATTTTAAAAAATTAATTTAAAAAAATATATTATATATTATCGTCCGTTTTTATTGCTTATATATGTTTTTGCATTTTGATCTACTAGCAAAATTAACTAATTCAACCTAATTAAATAAATATATATATATATATAATTATCATACATACCCCTGCTGCTTTTTCAAAGATTAAGCGTAATTTGTACCATAGACAAACCGAATTTGCTCAACTTGTTTCTTTTAATTGTTTCCT
>CM077106.1:5221635-5249278 GCA_039619505.1 Cimex hemipterus | reverse complement strand
TGGTTTTGAATCCTTAACGATTCAACCAACGCGCAAACCAGTCTTTCCCGCGGAGTCAATTTAATTTATTTGGCCTTTTGAATAATTGAACGGCTTTGAAGGATAGGATCGTAGCTGGGAGGCGAGCGTCTTATTAATTCCAGTCAAGTCCCCTTTCGTGAATAGTTAACGGGAAAGGGGATGGGCTTTGTCCCTGGCCTCGTTGCCGGACATTGTTGTCCGCCAATTTCCCTAGGCATAAAATTTTAAAAAGCTACGTTAATGTTGACTAATTTTTAATCGCTACAGAAAGTTGGTTTGAGACCTACCGCCATAGAAACAAGCTGTAAAAATTTTAGTCTCGAAATTATCCTTTCTTTGTTTTGCATCCATTATGCTATATAAGTTATGCAAATGTTGAAATTATTTGAAACTGAACCAGAGTTAGTCTATGAACATATAAAATATAATATGTCGATCATAAAAAACTCAACATCCAGTTTTGTTTGATTTAAATAAAATATTCAACACTTATTATAGTCACTTGCTTTCGTATATAATATCCATCAATTAATTAAGGTTTTTCGTTGAGAAAAAAAGTCACCTTCGGGGATTAGAAACCTCGACCTTCGGCTAGAACGCCGCTGCTCTACGACTTTAGCTATCATGCCCTCGATCTACTATGACACCAACTTCCCATCGAAACCCAAACTTTTGGATTTTTCCTCCTTTTTGCTATTTTTCAAATGTCGTGTAATCTATTTGAATCTCGGCGACAAATAAAATGACCACGGAAAGGTTTATTTAACTTATTAAATTCGGCGTATCTATCCGAAGATCTTGAGTTCGAATGCCGCTCGAAACACATATTTTTTCATCTTAACTAAAATTCTTCATTAATTGTGAGATAATAATTGTCGAGTGGACTCGAAAACTAGTGAATTTAATAAGTTGAGATTGGAAGTTAGTGTTCGAGTGAATCGAGGTCACGATAGCTCAACTGGTAGAGCACACCGCTGCTTGTGCCGATCTAGCCGAAGATCATGGGTTCGAATCCCGCTCGTGCCATTGACTTTTTCATCTCCGCTAAGAACCTTTATTAATTGAAACTTATTATAGTGTTTTATTGTAATATTAGCTATGTGCGTAAACAATTCGATCTTGCTCTTTGATGCTAAAAAAGTGATTAAAAGTAGTATTATCAATAAATGAAACCGTTCTCGGGCTTGTTCCGCACATAAAAACTCACGTATCAAGAATTAGGTTGTTAGCTCGCGATCAGAGGATCCTCTTAAAAAAAGCGGGATTATAACCGACTAAGAATAAGCCGGATTGATACGCAGATACTTTGGGTACGGCCTAAGTGTCCGATATGTAGAAAAAGGTTGGTTGAAAGAGCTCACATAGTTTTAAGTTGACACTCCTTGGCACTTTATAGAGAGCGAGTAGCAATGCGATTGATATAACAATTGTTCTTGACGTACTTCTCTTGTTGTATTTCGATCCTCTGAAACGATTGGAGGAAACCGGGCTATTTAATTGTTATATAGCAGTTAATAGATATCTCGTTCTATTCTTTTTTCTTGTGAATATGTATAATTTGTTTATGTGTATGTGGTTGGTAAGAGGGTCGATGGAGGAAATATAGAGTACATAATAAAACCTTATTTAGCTTAAATAAATAGAGATATTAATGTGTTGCAACGATTTCGCCAATTTTGAAATTGGATTTTCTCTATGGCGGTGTTGTCCATTTATTGGGAATCGTCTCGCCCTTGAGAATCTTCTCCTGAAGATACAATCCTCTGAGATACGATGTGGGGCCGAAGGTAGTATGGACGAAAGAGGGAATAAAAGATAAACAAACTCCTCAGCCGAGGTGGTGAGGCGTTTGTGATACATATATGCTGATCAGAGGTCGAGCAAATATGTAATCCAACTGTCCAGCATGAAGAGGTTTTGCGGCCATCTTGGGACGGCAAACTGGGACCACGAGAAACCCAACCCTACACAAGGTGCCTTTGCCTTTTGAGTGTGTCAAAGCCAGTAGGCTGAACTTATAATTATCCATCTTTACAAGAAAATAAATTTGTTTTAGAAAATAAATACCTTTTTTCTTTATTCAAAGTGTACATTTTTATTGTTTAGATAATTTCAAGTTTCGTTACAACTTTTTAATTTTATTATACATTATCTTTTGTTTTAGTTTGATTCTGATTAATCACCATTTTAGTAAGCCTACATAGTTAGGCCATATGTGAAGGCAGTTTAGTGGGTAGTTTTTCCCTATAAGCTTCAAAAAGAGTAAACAATGCTTTAGCTGAAACTGGCCATCACAGTGTCAAATACTTTGCCACTATCATTAAGTGGATGGCATATGAATAAAAACGAATGTAGTTACCTGTGGGTGAGAATGTGAGCATGTTTGGATTTAAAAGTTGTACGCGTTGGGAGATGAAATGTCTTAGCTTTGGAAAGCACCTGGAGCTTAATTCCGGCAGCTGGATAAAGAAGACAGATATCTGACTCTGACTACCAAAATCTTGACGGGCAAATATATTCCTACAGTTAGAAGTAAACCTCAGGGGAGTGATAAGATATATATGTGAGTACTGGCATTTGAGAAAATATCCGTACACGGAGGTGCATTAAATTATGACCCGATTTCTAGAGGAGGAGGGAGAAATGAGGTGGAAGAAACTCTTCCGATGCAAAGCGATCGCTCAAAATAACCTAGTTAAACAGAAAAAATGATAACAGCAATGATCTTCAACTTTTTAAGAAAAAGATAGAATGTATTAAATATTAAGCAGCTTATTAATAAATCACAATAAGGGTACGGAGTATGGGACTACAAACCACTTCCTGCCATTGCGGAATCATAATATTTGTCATGAATATTTGTACACACGTGTGCAAGTTTGAACATATTTAAACCAGTAATCTAGTGATCATTGTAGCAGGCCCTATTTGCATAAAACGAAGACTTTTTTTCCCTTTCCTGTACTTCTCACTGGCCTAATATTTTCTCTCCTGTTTTCTTATCTTCCTAAAACTAACTAATCACAGAAGGTTGTAAACTTACTAATAAAAGAACATGAAAACACACACACATGAAACTTTCACACTCCTCGCCTTCCTGATAATCGCTGCTAGCGAGCCCCCGCCATGAAATACTATTAAAACAAAGGTTTTACGTTTTTGAATTATAATATTTTGAAACTAGAAACTAGATCTAAGTTTTATGTACTTATTTTTGTGTCAATTTCAGCGAGATATCGTGTAGGTCTTCATAGAAACTGAAAATATTATTTGTTCTACATTTATTTTACTGTCGGAAACATAATAAAAAATACTAGCCGGAAGCAGTAAGCAGTTAAACTGGAAGTCTCTGAAAAGGAAATAAAAATTCGAGTTGAGTATTCTTTTGTCTTCAAGCAGTTAAAGAAAAAAACAACAGTAATAAAAAAATATGGTAAATTATCCACAGTACACTACTACCTGAATGCATAATTTTTGTATTATATGACGAAGTAGTTATAAAAAATTGGTTCAATTTTTTTATATGTAAAAATCGTTAGTTTTATATTTAATTAATTTTTTTCTCGTTATTTTAAAAATATTGTCATTTGATACAACGTGAAAATGGGAACTGCCAAGATTATATCTTTTTAAATTGTATATATTTTCCATAATCATTTCTCCCTTTAATCAATTCAGGATTTCGGAAATCAAATGCCTCTCTTCTTAATGAGGACCTGCCATTTAACTGCTAAAAATTTTTTTTTGCCATAAATCTACCCTCGGATTTATCGACCATTTAGAATACCATGAAAGGGGGAAAAGCGGCAAAGGAGAATCTGAGTATGTTCTGCAATAGTTACAATCATGAAATATTCAGAGAATAGCTTGGCCCATTGGGTTACTCATGGAGATGTAGTCTGATTGAAAGATAGGTTTTATACCGTGCGACTCGAATTCAATAAAACCGGCATTGAAAATAATTCGCTTACAATCTTACAATAAAGAATAAAACAATATTTATTTTATTAAGAATATATCATTGAATAAAATATACTTGTAATACTAGAAACATTTTATTCACTATTAACTAAATAATCATTTTTATTAATTATTGAAAATTATATTACACGTAATATATTATAACTAATATTGACGAAAACATATTTCTACCGAACAAAAATAACTATTAAATAATTATATGGTAATTTTAATTCAATTGTTTTCGAAAAAGGCAAACAACATTTTTCGTAAATCAAATTTCATTATTAATTTAAGTTAATAAATAGTAAAGAAGCTTTATTAACCTTTTTACAAATATTTTTCAGGTACAAAAACAGAAAAATTTTGAACTTTGAACTGAATAAATAATTTCTTCGATTATTTCCTGTTTACAATTTGTTTACATAGTTAGAACAAATTCTTTTTTGCAGAATCCATCAAACACCCTGTATTTTAAATATTGAAATATTAAATATTGTAGTCAGTATTTAAACAATAACTTGTATTTTGTTAAACTATCCAACCTTTAGATAAATGAGGGTTCCCTTGTTCTTGTATTTTTCTATAGATGTACTCCTTTTCTTTTTATCTATTTCTCTCTCTCTCTCACTCTCTCTCTCTCTTTCTCTCTTTCTAACCTCTTCCATCTCTACCTATCTGTATTATCTATTTTTGTATCTTCTTCTTTATTTACCTGTTCCCACGGACAAACAGCCTGGTTTTTCTCTTTCTTCTATTGTCCCTCCCACGCTCTCTCACTCTCTCTCTCTCTCTCTCTCTCTCTCTCTCTCTCTCTCTCTCTTTCTTTCTCAATACAATCATTTGCAGGAACATAGTTGCAGATTTATATACTATATACATGTTTTTCCACTTTTATTCACATATATCCCTTTTCCTCTTTCTATCATTTCCTTCCTGTTGTGTCGACCCTTATTTCTTTCGCTACCTATTTCTTTCTCTGATATAATAAATTATTTTCTGTTTTTAATTTATTATGTTGAATAAGAAAAACTGTAACCTGGAATTTTAAAAAAAATATTATGTAATTAATGTAAACTGAATACACAAAGCGAAAAGTGTAAAAAACGTGATTTTTAACAGCGGCCCTAGATTTACGGAATTTATTCAAATAATGATAAACAAGTTAAACCGTGACGAAATTACGATTGTCCAGCAAATTATAAATTGATGGTTAAGACAGATTTGATCTTGAATTTTAGAAATTCATTCTCTATCTTACAAATATTCTAAAACACTGGAACTCTTACTTCGTTATGAATTGAGAAATAATTTGAAAATCGTTACAGCCCGGTTTGCCAGATACCCCTCCGACCACGATAATTTATCGGTTCCTGTTCGAATCAGGAGTTGGCTCATATCTCGCGGTCACCTTGGAGGGCAGCCATTCCCGGGAAAGTTCCACAACTATTTGCATCTGCGGCGATACAAGGGTTCCTCTCACGATTCGCCCCTTGAATTAATTCCAGGACACGGAATAAATCCCCTCCTCAAAATGGGAGTTTGTTTACGTGATTGTTTTAACCTCCGTGAAAATGGCCATAACAAACTTTACGCCGTTTCAACAAAAGTGTTTTGCGTGCAAAAACGGCTGTAAAATCTTTAATCACCTGGTTTATAAAGGGTAACTTGTAATTATAAAGTCTTTATCCTGCTGGAAAAAAAGAAAGTTCTTTCTTCTTCTTTTTGTAATTTTTATCTAACTACGCAATATACTCGCGTTTTACTGTCTTAGTTGTATGTTTAATCATTTGTCATTTCAATTTTGTGTTTTATTTAATGCTACTACTCTCGTAGTAGTAGTAGTATTACACTCGTAATCTCTTTATTAACGATAGTCGTTGTTATTTTTTCTGAAATGTTGGTAAATGAAAAATTTAATATTTAAGTAATATTATGTTATTTAATCCATTTTCTCCGTAGAATGTTTCAGTACTATTCTTTTGGAGGAAGATAAAAGTGCTTTGGTATTTATTTTTCCTTTTTTTTAAATTTATTACGTTGTTTCGTACAATGGCCCTGTAATAATTAAAATAAAAGAAGGATTACAAAGGATCGAATCAGATGGGAAAAAGGTCGGTAGGCACGGTTTCGTGGCAAAATAGGAATAGCTAGGAACGATGAGGCAAATAGTGCGGTAAGAAAAGACGTTGGATATCACATGGCGCACCTCACGTTGATGCCCTGAGGCAGACAGCTAGTTTCAAATACAGTAAAAGAAAAGCGGAGATACCGCTGGGCTTGTAAAAGTAGAAATTACCCTTCCAATGTGTGACAAGTTGAGAAAGAGATCAGGTAGCGTTGATGCTGGTAACGGAAAACGGATCGAAACGGTAAAGATCGTCATCGCATGGATTATACAAGAATTACTCACGGGCACCTTCAGGCAGGAAAGTCATTGTGTAGGGTGCAAGAATGAAACTGTAGATGGTTTGATGTTTATTGGCAATATTCTGACCAAGTTCGGATCTTTGCGTAGTGTGGGCAACGAGTACAGATTTTTTTGTGTCTGTGTTCCTTTTTATATCATTAATTTATAGGAATGAATGCAATTTATTGTCCGGAAAGCGTGCGGTAGTATAATCCCGCTGTGAGGTATGTTAAATACGCTGGGATGAGTGTGTTACACCTGTAAAGTGAAACGTAACTTATTAGCGAGAATGGAGCGGGTTAACCCCCTCCCGAGGAATAACGAGTACCTGGGGGATTGAATATGGCTAGAATTCCATGTTGTACAAAATTGTGAGAAACCGTAAGAATGTCAAGTGCTGGGTCGTGCTTGAGAGGGGGACTTCGCCTGCCGACCGTGTTCTCCGAGGCAGGGTGCAGCGAACTTCCAGATGGAAGTCCTGGTATCCGTTGCAGCGGTAGGTCATCGGATAAGCACACGATGTTTGTTTACATATGTTTCCAATTTCTATTTGATAGTTGACTACTTGAGATACAAACATGGGATTGGTAAATATGAAAGTGGACGTACAAATAAAAGCTGAAAAAGAAAAAAATCATATACATATAAAGACTTCATTTACTTCATTTTAGGTTTGGATGGATGGATGGATGGATTTTAGGTTTACTTTACGTGCATTATTTCCAGCTGTTAAATTATTTAATTATTATTGTTCGGAGATCCTGTGCTGAGGTCTGGTGTGACGTTGGTTTTAGTAAAACATTTTCCAACGTTTCGACTTTTATTGAGACCATCTTCAGGGCTTGGCATTTATACATATTATTTAAATTTTACAAATACATGAAGGATGGGAAACAATTAATTTATTCAATGCTGGAAATTTTAGATTAAAACAAAGAGTTTGTTCAAAGGTAGACAATTTTAGAGTCAATCAAAATAATTATAGATTAACGGTCACTAATCACCACACACACAAAATACTCATTCAAAATGTTTGTTTTTCGTGTCAAAGTGCCATTCTTATCTGTCGAATTGAAAGTGCTAGTGAGATATTGATGTTTTATGTTTAAATACGTTGTATGTTGAAGGGGTGGTGAAGGGAGTTGGGGATAGAAAAACATTTTTATATGAGAAGTCGGCTTCTTTGAGTTGAAAGGAACCGACAATGGAAAATATTGGTAATGGTTCGGCCAGATTGTTCTAGCTCAGAATTATATGAACGGAGATAAATAGGGAAAGGAAAGCCAAATTGTTGAAGAATTAGACTATGTAGACATTTTTGAAGTGTGGAATGTGATGATTTTTTATGTTTTGTGTGATGTGATGATGCTATATGTATATTATGGATAATGAATTTGATTAATGATATTAGCGTAGCTGCGACTGAGTTTGTGTTCGTTCTTTGTGTGTTGGTTCTAATCCCGCCACGCTCAGCATTGAGGAGAACTCTATTCGAGTTAAGACGAGTTAGTGAGTTATGTTACTAACATCGTGAATACGTCTATCCTCACACCATAGTATAAATTGATTTTTGCATCTTCTTGTATTTGTATTATCTAAACAATGTAAATCCCAGACCTTGATGATGATCTAAATAAAGATCGAAACGTTGCCGCGAAAAATCAATTTTTTTCCCAACTTAGCTCACACAAGACCGCATATCACGATCTCAAAATAATCATCAATTAACTGTTACTAAATACTATACATTAAATAAATATGGTTTTTATGTTTTATTTATTTTTTTGGTTATAAAAGCAAACGTTATTGATCCATAAATAACATTTTTAACAAAAGAGCATTTTTTAATCTTCTCGTTATCTTATTGTTCTTCTTTTACACCTATTTCATCTCAAGTCGACCGCCTTTCTTTTGTTCTATCCCCGTATAGTTTCAATCTTAATAATGTTCTTTATTTCCATTTTATTTCTTCCTGTTTCTGCTTATCTCTTTTTGTTTCCCCTCTACATTCTAATTATCATAATTTTATTTTAATGTCTTTTGGTCCTCGTTAATTGTGCGAAGGTAAAATTACTTTACGTATAAAAAAAGTATTCGCAGTTGTACAATTTGCAAATGCATACACGTATTTTTTGAAACTACCTGGGTTCAGAGTAACGCTCTGTACTCAAATAAATATGTTAAGAGTATTTATAATAAATGTAGGGTTTATTCAGGATGTGCCTTACGTATTAACTCATGTTAATTCGAATGGAGACATGCCCAGTAAGTTCGTGAATGTCCCCTTCTTTTTTTGGTATGTTAAACGTTAATTCTTCCTCCAATTATATAGTCATTATGTAAGGCGTGATTATGATTACTATGAAAAAAGTGTCACGAGAAAAATTAATTGAATGAAGTTATTTTGTCAATCGGACCACGAAATATAATCAATTTAATACTTAAAATGAAGTATATCTCCACTCAAACTCTTCCTGGCCATATCAATTGTCCCCGAGGATCGAATCCTGATTACACTACTTTTGAAAAATGGGAAAAAGGAGAAAAAATTCGAAAGGTGGGGTTGAGAGGGAAGTTGATGTCCGAGTGGATCGAGGTCACGATAGCTGAAGTGATTAGAGAAGAGGTGTATCAAGCCGAAGATCGTGGGTTCGAATCCCGCTCTGGGCATTGACTTTTTTATCTCAACCAAAAAATGGTATAAATTGAAATATATTAATTGATCATGCGGACTATGAAATATAATAAAGTTAATTTTCCGTAATGCTACGCGTGGCGACTTTTAGAGCCCAAAATAAAGCTATAACAGTCCTTGAAGGATTATTGTTGTTGTTATGATTTTGCGTAGTGTTAAATTGTAAGATCCCAGAACATAATATAAAAGGAAATTTAATCAACTCTTTCATTCAAAATGCTATCTGTGCACTCTAAAGTACTAACATGTGTCAGGGTTCAATTAGTGCCGACCTACCGATCCTAACGTCTAACACATTACTACTTATTTAGGTAGGTGATGTAACCACTATTAATGAGAGTATATGGACAGGTCAGAAATTAACGAAGGAAATGTATTGGTCTGATTTGATTAACGCGTATTTACGAATAAAAATACCTGCGGCCAAAAAACAGGTGTTAAATTCATGGCTGCCATGTTGGTTGTTTACATCATGACGGCTAGCAATGTGACTACATTTTCGAAATAACATCTAACATTGCTCCTGACCTGTTAAAATGAGGAATGTTAACTATCCGATTCTTACCAGTCTACATCATAATTTTTCTCGATCACACAGACCTAACAGAGTTAAAATAGTAAGCACCGAGTTCGTGAATAGCCCTATAATTTCAAATAAATTTAAACTTTTATAATATCAAAAAGTATGATTTCTGGTGGTTGTAAATAATAAATGTACTGTTGCAAATGAAAATAAATGAAGACAAAGCTATTTCCACATTCCATGACAGATTTTATTTTCATTTACGTTTCTAGGTCTGAGTTGGTAAAGGATCTGCTGTTGAGGGTGAATCACGAGTATATTGTTTCTACCTGCATCATCATTGTTCTAATTTTACTACTGAACCCATAGCTATACACCAAGCCGATGATAACATTTATATCCTCCGTTCGTGCCTTCGTAATAATCTGTTCAGACCCGCTTTGAATACTAAAAACATCTTGATCCGAGTTACCCAGGATGTTCTTACAAAACTAAAACAATATCAAGACGATAGTGTAAAAGTATTATTGGAACGAATTCCATGATTGCTCGTCAGAATGGCGAGAGTGAATGTTACTCCAAGGAATGGGGGGTCCCTTCAATAAATTTGTCAGGCAGGTCGTTTGGGAGACGTGAATGGATTTCCTGCGCATGAGAGACAAACTCCTCACAATAAAAATATGTAAAAAATGCGAATTCTCTAATAGAATGCTCGACGAGAAGAACCTCTTCTGACCTTGCTTTGAATTGGCCTCACCTGGCTTACGCATATTTTCCTCCATCAAAGAAGGTTTAAACCTACATGTTCACTATGTATATTCCCCATCACTATATCTCACATTTTAATTGATTTATACACCTCTGCTAAACCCCTCAAATCCCCCAAGACTTCCAATCCATTCTAAACAACAACTCACCACTAATAAACAACATATTTAACATCTTAACAGACATCAAACTAGTGATAAAACGTTTCCTATCCCCTCCGTTCTTTTTTCTCTCGGTAGCACCCTAAGTTGGCGGGGTTGTGGCGACCTGGGATCAAGGAACCTACAGTGATCTTGAAGGACGTTACTATGGTGTACAACTAGGCTCGACAAATCCTTGTGCACAATGTTTATCTCAACTAAAAACCTTAATTAATTGAAAGTTAGCATCTACCATTGGCTTTACGTTAACTAGATGTACCTCTACTTCGTCACTTTTCTCGATCTGACAAGAATAACAGAGTTAACAGGGTTAACTTAAGCATTTTCAATACCCATGTTATTATTTAAGCAATAATTTTCTAAAATATTAATGTAAGTAAAATTGTACAATCATAAAGATCATGGTAGAATTTCTTGTATATTTAAAGAAATAAAAAAATAAACAGGTTTATGAACCCAAAGTTATTTTTACAAATCGGAGCGACTTTATCGCTTATAATTTGAAAAATAGATTATGTAGATTTGGCCTAGGTAATGGGAGGTCCGGTGGCCGTTGTCAACCTAGTATCTTGTTTGGTAAACAAGCCCTTTCCCGTGGGTCCTTCGTTTGTATTCACGGGAGCCGCTATCTCTCCTCTGCAGGGCGACGAGAGGAAATGACGTCTCATATTCCCGCTCCTTTTACCGCCCCCCGTTGAAGCTTTCGGGAAAGGGGGGCGGGGTTGAAGCTGGCGGAAATTGCGGACGAAATGAGGGAAAAGGCAGAGAGTGAGTGTTCTCCAGGGGCGTTTTATAATACGTACATTAGTCTCTGCGATCTTTTTCAACTTAATCCCTTCTGTTTGTTCGACGACTAAATTAAAAAAGACAAACATTTTTATAAACAATTTATTTTAATGTTGAATGTCATATTAAACCCAGATTATAATTGATCGTTCCTGTCAATCTGTGAGTGTTGAATTGATCAAAATTTGTTAATTTACAAAAATTTCAATTTTTAATTTCTTTATGAATTATTAATCATATTGCAATAGTAAATATTTTAATCTGTTTTATAAATAAATAACTAACAAATATTAATTAGTTTCACATATAAACATCTATATTTTTATATGATTTAATTATAATTAATTAAAGAAAATTTAAGACTGATACACGTATAATTTTCAAATCAATCTCACCTCACGTTCTCATTTTCTCTACCTCTACCTCTATCATTCTCTCTCTCTCTCTCTCTCTCTCTCTCTCTCTCTATCTATCTCCCTCCCTCTCGCGCGCGCGCTATTTGCTTCCTTTCGTTCTCCTTTTCTCTACTTCTACCTCTATCACTCTCACACACCCTCTCTCTCCCTTCTTTCTTCTCTCTCACTCTCTCTCTCTCTTTTGTTATTTTTCCTTTGAATTACTCTAGAGATCTATATTTTTTTTGTTGTTGTACAAACTTTATCTTTTACATTACATTAGTGGAATTACAATTACACATTAAATCCAGTTGGTAAATGGTTATACTTGTTAGACTGCGAGGGTAAATTGACTTATTACTAATCACTTACTTACAAAAGTTTCATTCGAATTTCATTTCTTACTAAAATTTATTAATCAATATTGTCTTAGTAAATTTTCTAATCGATTTTATAAATTAATCTACAAATATTGAATAGTTTTACAAGAATTTCATTAAAGGTAGATCAAATTGTTTACAGATGAAAATAAAGAGTTTGTTTTTAAACGTGATTACATGCAAATTTTCAAAAAACCTGGGAAAAAAACAACCTGATATTTTGGGAACTAGAACACAAGGACATTTTCGGTAAGGAAAAACCAAACACACTGACTAGAGACCATATACAGGCCTGAAACTTATTCTTGGGATAAGAAAAATAAGCACAGATTCATCTATTACAGAATAAATCAAAAAAAGAAGTGGACAAAGTCGAGTGGCGCAAGCCAAACTAAATTTATGCTAAAACAACCCTCACAACGACTGGAAAACTCATGGCTACAATTAAAAAAAGAAGGAAAAGGAGAATGAGATTTCTCCAAAGGCGTTTTACAATCTTTACATTAATCCCGGTCATCTCTTAGTTAAGTCCTTCTATCTTTTCAACGTTCAACTACTAAGAAAACTATTTAAATAAACAATTTAATTTAATGTCAAATGTCACATTAAATCCAGATATTAGTTGGTTGTACCTGTTAGACTGTGAGTGTTGAATTGATTGATTGTGTCATTACATACGGAACATTCATTCGTAATTTATTTCTTATCAAACTTTATTAATCCGTATCGCAATACTAAATTTGTGAAACCATTTTATAAATCAGTCTAACTTATATTTGGTAGTTTCACATGAATTTCACTGAAGGTTAACCAAATTGTTTACGAATCAAAATGAACCATTTGTTAAATTTTTTATTTATTTATTTATTTATAAATAATAAAACAAAATTTAAGACTCTCTAGTGCACGTATAATGTTCAAATCACGCACTCTCCCTCTTTCTCCCTCTCCCTCCATCAACCCTTCACTCCACCTCTCTGACTCCCTCCCTCTTTCTCTTTGAAAAGAAAGTGTTTGAAAGGGCGTAAAGAGATTAAGGCGTGAAGTTATCCATATATTACCTATGTAATTATTCAGATATCGTGAGATGCGGTCTGGTCTGATGTAGATATCAGAAAAACATTTTCTTTATCGTGCCGACGTTTCGATCTTTTATTGAGATCACCTTCAGGGCCTGGGATTTACAAATATAGTTTACATTTAGAAAATATATATAGAATTTGGAAAAGTGAATTTATACAATGCAAAAAAATATATTTTATATTCCATAAAAGTATTTCTACTCACTCAAAGTGTTTGTCCTCTGTGTAATTGTGCCATTTAGAAGAAGAGAGAGTAGAAATACTTTGATGGAATATAAAATATATTTTGCATTGTATAAATTCACTATTCCAAATTCTATATGTATTTTCTAAATGTAAACTATGTTTGTTTATCCCAGGCCTTGAAGATGATCTCAATAAAAGATCAAAATGTCGGCAGGATAAAGAAAATATTTTTCTGATACCTACATCACACCAGACCGCATCTCACGATATCTGAATAATTATCCATTAACGGTCACTAATGTCACCAATCTCTACATATTACCTATGTAATAATATATAAATAAATTCTGATTAATTAAACAAAATGTATGTGCACGTCCAATTTTCATATCTCTCTCTCTCGCTCACTCTCTCTCTTTCTCTTTCTCTCTCCCTTTCTCCCCCTTATAAAAAATAAAGAACTTCTTTGCAAGGGAGTAACGAGAGTAAGACATACCGATAGAAAAAGATCTATCTTTCTTTATTTTTGACTCACTTACATTGAAATCTATCTAACTATCCATATGTCTTACTCTCTTTACCCTCTCCCTAACGCTTTTTTTATTATCTTAGTATTACCTGATTTCTTAACTTTAATTTATGTTTTCTATTCTTGTCTTTATTTCTTTCGTTTTGATTATTAGTTATTTTAGTCAAATTATTGTTTACCCTTCTAAAAATGTAAACATGTAGACCTACCTCTTTTGTCCTATAAACTTTTATAAAATGTACCATAAATCGATAGTAGTTAAGAAATAAGATAATACTAAAAAAAAGAAAGTGTTTGAAAGAGGAGTAAAGAGAGTTAGACTTTTTTTTTAAATTCTCTAGTTTCCTTTTCGATTTAATAATTGTGTTACTTATAAAAATTTATATTAAAATCCTGGGTAAGGAGAAGAAACTTCACCTTTAATATTCTGAGCTTTGACAACCCTTCAGTTGCCTTTGCACCTTAACGGCTGATAGTAAATTGTGTTGATAACAAATTAAAGCATCGTAATATAGAATAACACTTAAGCCTTGTAAAAATAATAAAAATTTATTACAGTTCTAAAACTATTTTAACAAAATTAACGACCCAGGTCAGTTTTAATCATTAATAAATGTACCTAATCTTAATTGATTTTAAACAAACTATGTTTATTCCAAATGACTGATGTTAAATAAAAACAAAATATTATTAAAAATTAATTTAGCAAAGTTTTTTTTTAGTTGTGGGTAAATCCTACATGCTTGAATAACATGATTTATAAAATAAGTTGTTACATTTCCTGCAATTTTATTCTGATGATTTTTTTACATGAAACATTTAAAGTATTCATGTTTTATAATTACCCCGGATAAGAAGCTAATTGAAAAAAAATCATCTCTTCGATATATACCTAGCATGAAAATTATACGGTTGGTAATTCCGACGTCGATTTTCTAAACTCGAGTGTGACCCATATACCGCCTTAAGTATGCTTTCTTGATCAAAGGGCGGATTTCCATTGATAGCGTCCTTCGAATAAGCCCACTCCTGGAAGCGGGTCTTATAATCAAATATTATGAAATTCCGCTAGACGGATCCCAAGGTATTTTTGGGAGGGCATTAATCAAAACATTCCTTTGACCCCCCCCCTTTATTGGTGTATTTGTAACATGTTTATTCAGGAAGGAAAGACTCCGTCGAGGTGATCCTAATGGTGTCTTGCCCTTTGAGAGCGCCCTGCTTAACATTTTCGATAGATGGGAGAGGGCCAAGGGGCCATCCACGGAAGGGGAAAACGAACCCTTGCGATATCGAAGGGCATATATCTCAATTAGAAAAATGTCACCCTAATTAATAATTGATCTGCATTGTTATGTTTAAGTTATGAACATTTACAAGAAAGTTAAGTATAAAATGAAATTTTGAAAGTTAAAAATATTATTTTACTCAATATAAAATACTTTCATATTTTTCAATTATTAACTAAAATACAAACCATAATTAGGCCTACTTTAGAACGCAAATTATACAGAAATAAGAATTAATCATCATGATTATACTGAGTATGAAATTTTTTCAAAAACAAGATCAGACGACAAGATTCGTGGGGTTCGATAACACTACATTCTGTGTGTTAGAATGATATTTCAAAATTTATCGAACAATTTATTACCTAGTTTTTCTCTTAATAACCTTGCATGCTCTGGACTAGGAGGACCATAAGTCTCCTAGCCATTGGGTAAATAAACGATCGTATTTCTTCTTGTGAAACGTAAACCCATTCTTCAAATAATGATGTTTGAAGCTGTACAACGCTTGTTAGAGTCGTTGTGTAATCCGACTCTTCATAATGTCCCATAAGTGTTTACAAGGATTCGTGTCAGTAGTGACGTGGATACTAATCGATATGAGTAAAGTATCGAGTTTTTTCTTTCGATACCAAGTGATTTTACAATAGTATGGATTATTATCATTCAATACAAGTACTATATCGAATAGTTTTGTAGTATCAGAAAATACACTCAAAAAGATTTTGAGTTGTTTCATCAAAGAAAACAATTTATAAAAACAACAATTAACTCATTCGAACAGTATGCTGTGGAAAGGATGCGAATTTGGAATGATTTTCCTTAGTTTTGATCTAAAAAGTGTAAAAAAGTTAAAAACGCTGTACAAAAGTAAACAACAGGTTATTTTGGTGTGTTTATGTTTTAAGCCAATTATTAACCTTTATACCTAGTTATTATGAAAAATAAATAACTAAATGTAAGAGCCGCTGTTTTGACTTTGAGTTATTTGTATGGATGGCTGTAAATGGATTGCCAAAAGAATTTTTTTTAACATTCCTAAACTTCGCGTTCCTTAAGTGGTGATGGGCAGGAATTGATGGAATTTTGTTCTTTTTTAGACGCAAAAAAAGAAGACAGCTTTAGACAAATTTTTGACATCTGGAAAAACGTTTATATATACAAATTGAACATATATCAACCATAATAAAACGCATCATGAGATAATAACACTCATAAAATTTACTCTTATAAATAATGATCGGTCAATATATTAAATTAAATTTTCATTTAAAAAAAGGCTAATATTGAATCGCCAAATCACTCATTCAGTAATTTTCTTTTCCTTTCCTTCTCGCTTAACTTCGAGTTACACCCATACAATACTTATCGATTTAGTATAATTTGTTTATACATGATGCTTGAAATTTTATGCGTTATCTATTTAAAAGCATTATCTATCGGATCCAATAACATTTACATATATAAATTTTGGAAAAAAAGGGGGCAGATTAGTTTCCTTCTAAATCGTGACGTTACTGTTTTTTCTGTATTCAATAGAGAATATATTTTCCGTAAGAAAACCAAAATCCTAATACCCTTGTTTGTATACAACACGTAAGCATGAAGATTTCCATAACTCTTCCATTGAGCGAAATGATGGTACCGTCAATATATTGTATATTGTCATAACTTTGATATGGGAAAAGTTTTGTGATTGATCTTTTCCAATAAGAAACATAATATTACAAACCTGACAACCGACATAAATGAATTGTTTTCCGCGTAATTTATACTATTAAATATATTTTTTGTTTTTAAGTTATACCTATCAGTAACTATTTTATTGTGACAGTTTTTTTTATAAAATATATTTTATAATTTATTAGTGCCAGTTAGTAATTAAAATTAAACATGATGTATTCTATTACATTTGTTGGTGTTTTACAAATTTTCCTTCTGAATTTGAGCAAATATTACACTGAAATGAAAATTTGATTAGGAATGTGTAATACCAAATAACAGTATTCCTACAAAATTTATTTTTAAAATAAGCAAAACTTTTTCTTATGAGTTAAGCATACGTATTTTCCAATTATAACTGTCACTATTTCAATTTAATATTCGAGTGCCAATTTACGGTCAGTTAAAAATATATTTCACATATTTTCAAGTTAACAAAACAGCTTTTTGTACGTGCCAAGTTTATTTTTAAAACAAACAAGACCTTTTCTTATGAATTAAGCGAACGTCGTTTCAAATTATAATCGTCATGGTTTCAATTTAATATTTGAGTGCAAACTTACAGTCAGTTAAAATGCTACAAATATTTTCAAATTATTAAAACAACTTTTTTTCTAGGTGTCAAGCTTTATTATAAGAGAAGCCATGATAAGCCGATGATGACGATGTAAGAACCTCGGTCAATCTTTTGGACAGATAGAGAATTGCAAAAAAAGGCTGTTGGCTCTCATTTCAAATCGAATGAGGACAGGGGGAATCTATCCTTCCAATAATTCAATATTGCATGGAAAAAGGTCGTTAGGGTTATAAGGACATACCCCGGAGTCATAGTCTACAACACAATAAGCATAAAACTTGCATATATAGATGATGATTTTATGCCAGAGAGAACCAACAAAGCTCACAGGCTACCTAAAGAAAAATTGAATTACATTTAAAAAAAGTGTTTATAAACAACCGTGGGACAATGCAGCTTTTAATCAATAGAAGCTACACAGAAAGAGTTCTTAAAATGGCGTACTATAAGGGCAAAAAAAATCAATTAATCTGAAGTTGTACCTTACACCACTGGTTTCCCAATAGTAAATATAATGTGTGACACATCGAACAGCCTTACTCTTCATAAGCGGCACCTGCGCATGCTTTGGATCAAAGGCAGGTGCCCGTGTAGAGATCGTGAGAGGGATGCCATGCCTTCGCACCACACAGAGAGCGTGTAGGCATATCGCCCGTTCTAAGAAGAGTTCTCAAACACGGTAGTCAGTTTCAGGATCCCCTGTCTCTAGGAATTGGGAATTTTTATTGAAAAAAAAAAATATATATCATTCAAAATATGTGTTTTATGTTTCTGTGTTTTGTGTGAGTGAGTGTATTTATTACAGTGAATGGGGAGGTGATGGTGGGGTAGCAACCTTATCGACTCCCGAGCTGTGTACGTGACTTGGGTCCATGGTGGAATATTTATAAAAGTACCCCATCGATCCCAATCTAGATTAGTTTTTTTTAATAGGGAATAGGTAGATGGAGGAACATGGAATTTAAGAGTTTCCCCATGAAAGTATGATTGCGGTCAATGTATGTAGGTATAAATGTATTGTTTGGTGTGATTGTGTATCGAGTGTGTAGTGGGCTGAAATGACAAATCTGTCGGATGCCCCTGTCAATATATATGTATATATGATCAACCATCAATAAAGAAAAGACAAGATCAGGGTTTCAACTGGAACATTTGTTTTAGGCCCACATTTCGTTGATATAGTTCAACATAATTTTGAAACAATACAATGAAGTTGGCAAACCAATTCGTTAGATTTGAATCTGAGTTATAATGCACTTAGGCAGAAGATCTCAACATAAATATTGCTAATAAAATCTTTCAATTAATTCAAGATTAAGTTGAGATAAAAAAGTCGACCCACTATCCACGTTGCTCTACCACCTGAACTATCGGAACTTCGATCCACTCGGATACTAATTTGTCGTGTAGTCTCGGCGACAAATGAAATTACAATAAAATGCATTACACTACATTTACAAAATGACGAAAAGGACGGTAAATTCAAAAGTTCGGGTTGAGTTGGGAAGATAGTGTCCGAGTGGATCGAATTCACGATGGCTCAAGCGGTAGAGCAGCGGTGTATCATGCCGAAAGTCGTGGGTTCAAATGCCGCTAGTGACACTGACTTGTTTATCTCAACTAGAAAGTGTAATTAATTGGTCAAGTGAACGACGAAACTAATGAATTTAATTGTAATTATTCATAGCGATGTTCTAAATCTACGCCTATATAAAAAATAAAAAAACAATAATGTTTTAATTACTGATTTTGGTTAATGAAAACCTCTGGTTAGAAAAGTATTATAATTTTAATTGAGACTAGAAATTCGATTTTGGGTCGCGGATCGCTATTTTATACAGGGTGTCCCATGAATATACGTCAGTACTTTAATATATTATCCTACATGTCGTATTGGACCAAACAGCCCCTACTGTCTAAAATATAATTCTCAATTTTCTTAATTCCATGAACCTCTTTTTATCTATGGCATATAATCCTCATACGAAGGAAATGAGTGTTTTTTATCTAATTGATTTCATTCTTGATCGTGCACATTGACGCAAAACATTTCACTCATTTTTTCACTATTTGAATCGTTAAGCTGATATAATCATTGTATGATTTACCCGGGTGGGCTTTACCATTGCCGGAATTAGAATTATCTAATTGCCAGGAATAATCCGAAATATATTTATGTTTGGCAGTGGTATTCAACCTGCTTTCACAAAACTTACACAACTGCCATAATTAGGTCAAGAACCAAAAGTTGGACAGAATAGACGGCTTATTTGTAATGCGCAACCGCCCCGAGGGCTTCGTTACTTTAGGTTGGAAAGGCGAAAACGAACATGAAGAAAATTATATTTTTACAGTATAAAATGAGCCCCGCCGGCTGGTATTTACGAAAGCCTAAGTGGGTTGATGGACAGTGCTAACAAGGAGACCGGCATTGTTACCAGGGATCCTGTTACACCCCACTTGTTCGCCACCCCGGGCTCCCGGCAATGAAAAAGCTAAGTACCCAATTATTTGTACTGGCAAGATTTTTGGGTAATTAGTTGCTCTGGGATCATAGATATTGTTGTTTTATTTATTTAATTTATTATACAAAAGTTAGTAATATTATTGAATAAAAACTTTCGAGTTTAACGGCATGAAAACAGATTTGTGTGATTCTAACTTTATTTGCATCTTACGAGAAACGTAAACTAAATATATTTTCCGGCTTAATTCATTCTTTTTCCAATCAGAAAACATTGAAATATTTGTTTTTTTATCGCATTAAGTTGAAAACTGAAAATTTAAAAAATTAACCCTAATTGGTCTTGTTCTTAATGTGTTTTTGGAAGATTTATTCCTTTAGAAAACAATACGGTTATACCACTTAAGCAGTATTTTAAATAGATTTTTCAAAAATTGTAATTGATTAAGAATTTAAAAAAATTCCTTCTTTCAAGTACCAAATTATTTGTAATTCCATTGTTCTTTGAATATTAATAAATATACACCGGCCATTGTAATTTTATTTAGATCAACTATTTCAAAAAAAAACTTTTGATCTAAAGACGTTCTACAGAGTTGTTTGTAATTCCAAGATTTCTTGAATATTAGTTTCGAATGAAATTCCGGATATTGTTGTTGTCTTTATATCACCTGTTACACAAAAATATCGTATTTTTGAACCAATGACGTTTCTTCTAATTTTTCAATTATTTTTACCAGCGTACGCATAATGATATAATTACTCAATTAATCGAAATGAAAAATTTGTGTCACATGTGGGAGTGGAACCTCTGGCTAAATAAGCCGCTGCTCTGCCATTTGAGCTATCGTGAACGTGATCGGTTCGACTCCCGGTTTTATAACCATTGTAAGCAATTCGCGGCTTCAAATATTGGCTTAAAATTGGGATAAAACACGTAGTCGAGTGAAAGGTTTGTGGCATGAGCGAAGTGACGGTAGATCAAGTGGTAGAGCAGCGCCGTAGAGCCGAAAGTCGTGGGTTCGAATCCCGCCTGTGGCACACTTTTCATTTCGAAAAAATTGTGTATCGTTTAACGAGTTAAAACATAGGATAGTTTGATTTTAAAGCTCAACTAGATCTCAGATAAAGTTTATATATTGACAATTGCGATCAGGCGACTTCAATATATTGATTTTGTACATTGTAAAATCAACAATAAAAAGATTTTCTATGCAATCGACCGACTTTTCTAATAGTTACTTATGAATAGGGTTTCAGAAAAAATTCTTTATTTTTGCACCTACGTCTAGCTTTCTTCAGGTCTAACAAGAATTGAACATTCTTACATTAATTTTCAAATCTAAACAAAGGCATAGTGCGGATGCTTGACAAATTGTAGTAGTTAATTAACGAGTTAAAATATTAACCGATTTTTCAATTAACAAAACTCTCGTTTCAAACTATACTAATTTTTAATAATATAAATAGAAAATATTCACAAAACATATTAATAATATAGGTCAGGTCACACACACAATATATTTTTTTTTTCTCACTAGTGCTACTATTCATCACAGCTTGTTTTTCATAAATAAACAAATTGTTCTGATTTCTTGGTGAGGTGAGCTCTTCGTTTGCTAGTTCAACTATAAATAACACTAACATCATTTGGGTCTGTTTTTAAATTGCAAAACTTCCTATCTTGATAAATGTACACTATTTATTTTAATTCCGTTAGACCCATATTATTCTCCGAAGTCATAATCTTAACATTGTTAACATCAAAACGATGATTATTATTGTGCTTGTGTTGTTGGTAATGAATATCCTGGCATTTCAACATCAACACAGTCTTGCTGATGTTGTCTAATAAGTTCTGATAAATTAATGTAAGAATGTTCTCTGTAGACGCTAAGTAAGCCGTATTATATCGTCAAAGTTCGGCGTTGATGCAAAAATAAGAACTTTCTTCTAAACCCAACCTTAATATCCGCCTAATCCTAAGTAACTATACGAACGATAAAGAGGTACAAAGAAAGCTATAGAGTTTTTGTCAATCTGTCATTGGGAAATGTTCACCCAACACCAAAATTTTAAATAGTTCTGTACAGAATTTTCAAATTTTTTCCACCAATTTACTTGACTATCGTAGATTATTAATAATAAATCATTGAGAATGTTGTTAATGAGATTAAGACAAACAAGGTAAATACGTTCCAGTGGACAAACATTTAATAAAGACCTTAGTTAACCGTTTTCCGCGGCGGTTGTTTAATATTTCCTCCGGTTATTTATACAAGCTTCTAGTTAAGGTTGAAGACCTGGGTGAACAAACGCTCTATAACAAACAGGCCAGGGTGTAGGTTCTTTATTAAACAAAATTGTTTACAATACTTTTTTTCTGACTGAAAAATCGTTTCATAATAGGCGACCCTTTAATGACCACCTTTAAAAAACAGATGCGTGGTTCATTGCGTTTGTTTTACTAAAAACCGAAAAAGGGGCGAGAATAATTAATTTGAGTACGTCTGGTGGAAAATATGGAAATATAGTTGAAAATTAGTATTCAATTGTGTTCGGCCCTTCTGTTAACAAGTAATCAAACCCACGGTCTGTCTGGGAAATTAAGGTCAGCCTAGGGACTTGCTAATGGACAAAACGTAACTCCCTGTCTTCGATAACTACAATTATTTCATAAAACATTATAAAATATGGAATATAACGGAATATGTAAACCATTTACCAATTTTAATTTAATGATAATTGTTCTATAGAAATGAATGTACAATGTTCTATTACATATTAAATGGTAATGCTTATGTTCACTGGTAAAAAGTATATCGATAAAATTTCTTGAATATTCAGTAATATTGAATATTCAGCTTAATATTTAATTATTTAAAATAGTGAGAATAGTGAGTAAATTCACTTTTCCACAACCAAAATGTATTTGCTAAATTTAAACAATGTTTGTAAATCCCAGGCCCTGAAGATGATCTCAACAAAGATCGAAACGTCGGCCCGATAAAGAAAATGTTTTTCCGAAACCTACATCACACCAGTCGGCATCACACGATTTCTAAATAATTATCGATTAACGGTCACTAATCACCACATATTAATACATAAATCTGATTAATTACAAATAAATTAAGATAAAATAATAATTTTAGTATTTGAAATTTCAATATTTGTCAAAGTCTGGTTATCAATTGTATTCGAGCTAATTAATTATTCAAGTTATTCCAAATTTCACAACTCTATTCCAACATCTATTAGGTTTTGTGTTATTATTATTATTATTAATTTTACGAAATTAATTTTTTTCAATGAAATAAAGTTTAATTGAGGATTTGGCTGAGAGGAAAAGTCAGTGCCCCGAGCGGGATTCGAAGACACGATTTTCGGCTAAATATGCTGCTGCTTTACCACATGAATTATCGTGGCTTCCATCCACTCTCACACCAACTTCCCATCTCAACCCCCTGAATGTCCTATAATCTATTTGATTCTCGGCAACAAATAGGCAAATGTCGTCGGTTCCCATCCTTATAATAACCACCCAATTACCGAACTCATTTAAATTGGTCGTAATGACGTATAAGGTAGGCGTATATGCTAGGTATTGACATTGATTTCCAACTATTCGAAAGGCGATTGAAAGAATGTGCTTAGGTGCAGAATTCTACAAGATTCAAGAATTTTTATTATAACCACCCAATTACCGAACTCATCTGAATTGATCATATTGACGTATATGGTAGGCGAATATTCTAGGTATTAAGATAGATACCCAACCGTACGAATGCCGTTTGAAATAACGAGATTAGGTGCAGAATTCGACAAGACTCAACAATCCTTATAAAAACCACCCAATTACCGAACTCATAGAAATTGATCATAATGACGTGCAAGGTTGCGTGGCATCCTAGGTATTGACATAGATTTCCAACGGGACAAAAGCAGTTTTAAAGGGTGTGCTTAGTTACAAATTCCAACAAGATTCATGAATATTATAATAACCACCCAATTACCGAACCCATTTAAATTGGTCACCCTGACTTTTTTATCTTAACCAAAGCTTTAAGTAAAGTGAACTAATTGAAATGAATTCGTAAAATTTGAATCCATTTATAAATTGTACTACTTTAGATTGCTTCAATGGTAAAAACATCGAAACAAGATATATTCTTTTAATATTTAATCATAACCTTAAGAAAACTAAATACATATTAATTTAGAATATACATTTTTACTTTTTACGGAGCTTTTGGCTAAAATTTGCTTGGTTCTGTTAATACCGGAAGATACAGGATTTACAAAAATGTTTTCCTACCCTAACGAGTATGTATGTAAACACATGTACTTAATTTCTCAAATATCAGTCTTACCAAAATAACTTGAAAAGTTGTGAAAGATAATAAAAAATAATGAAGTACTCCAAATGAGCTCTTTTTATGCAATATGCAATATAGATATACTATTGGGTTGTCCGGAAAATAATGCAGGATTTTGGTATTAAACAAAAAAAAAAAGAAACTAGTTACTTTAAAGCAATGTTCTTTAATCAAAATAATTTCCCATACGCTCAATACATTTCTCCCAACGTGTTGATAACTTATTAATTCCGTCTGAGTAGAATTCAGAATTTTTAGAATTGATAAAGTCAATAAATTCATTTTCCAGTTCCGTTTGATTTTTGAATATTATGTGTTGTAAGTAGTGGTCCAGGTGTCTAAAAAAATGGTAGTCAGTAGGCGAGAGGTCCGGAGAGTAGGGTGGGTGAGGCAAAGTTTCATAGCCAAGCTCCAATAATTTTTGTGACGTTACACGTGACACATGTGGTCGAGCGTTGTCATGCAACGAAATGGGCCCTTTCCGATTGACCAAAGAGGTGGTCAGCGACGGTCGTTTTACTGACTTTGAGTTGCTCTGCAAGTTCTCGAACAGTTGTTTTGGGGTTTTCTTCCACCACTGATCGCAGAACATCATCATTAAGAGAGGAAGGCCTTCCACGACCTTCTTCATCTTCAAGGCTGAAATCTCCCTCCCGAAATTTTTTAAACCACCTTTGCACAGTGCACTCATTAACACAACCCTCGCCCCAGACTTGGTTAATGTTTCTAGCCGTTTGGGCTCCGCTTCGGCCGAGTTTAAACTCGTAAAAGAAAATCGTACGAAATTCTCGCTTTGACATTATAAGGATGACTGAATTATTTCCAAGTAGCGGAATGCTACAGAGGTAAACAAACAATATCATTTGGAAGAGGATTAATATGTGTTGACATTCATACAAATGAGTAATCCTGTAAACGTAAACAGAATATTTTATATAGATTTTTTTTAATGAAAACTTAAAATCCTGCATTATTTTCCGGACAACCCAATATATGGTTTCAAATTTCTTTGAAGACTACACAGTCCATACATTGGTAACGATTGAAACGCCATAACAACCATATCACGGTGGTTATCAAAATCCGCCTCTTTTGAAAATTAATAAGATATTTATGAATTTAAGAACGCAGTAAGTGTCAGAAAGTTACAACTATATTTTCAATTTGAGTGGATAGATGCCTTTTTATTCTTTTAAATAATATGGACTATTAGACAATTATTTTACAATTCGAAAAGTTAAATTGATGCCGACTTGGTACATTTCTGGATCTGTTACTTAAATCAAAAATATGGCCGTAAAGTCTAGGTTTTGTTCTGAGTCGAAAGCTTGGCAGTAACAATTGAATTTTTTTCATCCAGACCATGAGATCCTGATTAATCGTGGAAGGGCTCGGAAACACCGACGTCCTGATTAACTTTAGTGGGTTAAATATAAATAAACACTACGCAGTTCTCAGTGTAATTGTCGAGTAGGATATCAATCTAAGGTTAACATACTTGCATTACGAAACCTTTGGGCTTTATTATACTTATCAAGAGTTGAGTTCAAATTAGTTGAAGGCAGTTATCAAATCTAGATGTTTCATTTGTATCTTTAGAAAAAAATTGTTTTGCTGCTTTTCTGCGATTGATTCGGCATTTTTGTTGTTGTTACGAAAACGGCGTGAGACTTGTTTTCCAACTTCGATTCAACATTGATTACTGGCTGGTGTTTGCGCTCAGAACTGTTTGTTCTCGCAGACACACACACGGGATTACCTGGTTTTAATTCCCAGCCTTCTGCGTCCGCCTTCCCCGTTTCCACCCTTCGATGAACACTAAATAACGGTAATCCTGCTGTTACAGCTGTACAGAATTTAACACGCTTTGCGCTCCGCTATTTCTTCTCTGTTTTCCGCTACGTTTCCAAAACTCAGTCTGGCCTAAAAACCCATCATGACTCTTCCACCTCATGTGCAAATCGCAGTCGTTTATTCCGTCCTTTGATCGGATTTTATGGATGTAAAAACAAGTGGCAAATTTAAAAGACCTCTTTTGCCATTAACAAATTAATTAAAAATTCCGTGCGAAAACATGAATATACGTGCCAGTGATTCAGTTACTAACGTTTGAATGGCGTTTAAATCGACTTTGATCTATACGTATGTAATGAGTTTTGCACAATGTCACTATTTTTTTTGCTCTTTAGTCTAAAAATAAATTATTCCTTTTTATGTAAGCTTTTGCTTGAACGGAAAAAGTTAGTGACACGAACGGGATTCGAACCCATGGACCTTCGGCTCAATACACCGCTCCTCTTACCGCTTGAGCTATCTTGACTTCGATACATTCGGACACCAAGGTCCCACATCAATCCACCTTTCGAATTTTCCCTTTTTTGCCATTTTTCAATTGTGTAATCAGGATTCGATTCTTAGCGACATATAATGTGGTCACGGGAAGCTGTTAGTCAAGTAATACTTTGTTTTAATTATTAAATCTATTATGTTTTGTGGTCTATTGACCGAGACATTAACTTTTTTATTTCAACCAAAATCTTACATTAATTAAAAGCAATAATTTGGTCAATAGACCCTTAATTATAATTGATTTAAAAACAAAGAAAATCAGTTCCATTTACCCCTTTCAAGAACCAACTTGTCGAGTATGTTAATTTTATTATTGTTGTTTTTAATGAAACATTAATTTGAGTAATATTTTTTATTCTTAAAAGCATGGTTTAAAGTCGAGAAGATCTGGTCATGGCAGATGTTTTGGGTTGTCGCACTGTATCATCCATATTCATCTGCAACGGTTTAGGGCCACCTGATGTCCATCGAATAGAAAGTAGTGGTAGACCGCAAAGTACAACTGTTCTATGAGATTGCTTTAGTGATTTTATCGCATTAGGAAACGATCACTTGATAACTTCGAAAGGTTATAAAATTAAGAAAATTTGAGACGAAATTGAAGAGACTGACTGAAAATCTGACACATGTGTACAACATTTGGATTGGGCATTTGGGAAAACACAAATTAAAATAAATGCAATTAATCAATTAATTAGTAATTTAACATGCTGTGATGGGATAACCTCGACCTCGAGTTCGGAAAACGAGATGCCAGCACATGAGAGACAGTGTGAGAGGGGGAGGGAGAAAAAGAGAGTGAGTGAGAGAGAGAGAGAGAGAGAGAGAGAGAGAGAGAGAGAGAGAGATTCTGTGAACAATTTTATTCAATAAAATTTTTAATTTTCTTCTTATTTTAATCAGCTAATATATACATGGAAATGATCGTGTTTTGAAAGTAAAGAATCACAGGACGTTCTGCTCACGT
>CM077106.1:5196955-5211635 GCA_039619505.1 Cimex hemipterus | reverse complement strand
ATGATCGTGTTTTGAAAGTAAAGAATCACAGGACGTTCTGCTCACGTATACATTTATGGTATGGAATGGAATCAGCGTCCATGCTCGGACCAAACTGATTGTCATTTTACATACTTTTATCCAGGAAACATGAAGTAGTTATTCTAGAAGTTGTAGGTCCATCCGCGCCATTTGTTTGTCACAACTTCGTGTTTACCACTTCGTGCGTTATAATGATCGACCTAAATTAGCTCGAGTTTTCACCTATTATTTAGAGTATGTAGGGATAACTAAAATGAATTGGTCAGCATTTTCTCCTGACATCAATCCCATAGAGCACATAACGTACCGAACATAATAAAAATACGTTGAATTGCTTCAAACTGCTCTTGTTGAATAATGAGATTTTGCTTCACAAGACGAAATCCTTTATCTTATTTTGTAGATACCTAGGAGGCTTAAGAGCCTAATTAGAAGCAAAACTAGGGCATAATTTGTTAGTTAAATTTTAATCTACCACTACATAATTTTCTAGAGTTTTGGTGAATGAGTGCTCTCATAATAATTTTTTTTAAATTAAAACTCAAAAATTTTATATATCTTTTAATTTAGTTCAGATTAAGATAAGTATGTTGTTATTCATATAATAATAAAAATAAATATAGGTTGGCATAAACCACATAATGGGATTTGTTTTTATCTTTTGGGGGTACATACATATTCGCCTTTATTAAAACTATCTATATTTTATTGTTTTTTATATCGAATTGCATTTGTACTGTGTTTAACTGCTGGCGTTCCTATGATGGAAAATGTATTCGTGAGATCGAGACAGATATTTTAAATTACTGGATTTTACGCTCAATGAACAGCCACAAATAATAAATATACCAAGTGTGATAAAATGTGACTGTAGTACGGTAAAAGTATTTAAAAATTTAATCTTGAACGTTTGAAGATTTTCGAAGGAAAATTGAAAGAAAACTGCACACTTGCCTTTACGAAATCCAAAAATTACTTACATTTCAATTCGTACAAACATGCGTTGAGATCAGTTTTCAGAAAGAAACACGAGAATGACACGAAGAAAGTGGTTTCGGGTGATCCGAAGTAAGACGCAATGCGCCCCTTGCAACATACATGACACCTTGTTTTAACCCTGCAATACTCATAAAGAAATCCAGTTTTCTTTCAGCCGAACTCTTTTATATAATTCAAAATTAATTTTCCCCGACTGAAAAGGCACCCTTGGAACTAGAATAGGTGTCTATTATTCAGAGGGCATTTTCACTGGCTTTGTATCCTTCATACAAATTGCAACGTATAAGAAGAAGGAAAGGAAATTTTTGATTGTGCATTTTCTTAGGTGAAAAGATTGAACGTAATTCTTTTTCACATACCAAAATAATTGTTTTGAAAAGAACGTTCTGAATATTTTATTTCAACAATTGTCTTTAGTAACATTATTACATCAAATAATGCTGAACGTTATTTTCTTCTTTCCTACTGGAACATTTTTTTAAATTGAAATATAATGTTTTCCAGTTCTGAAATGTCATGTTTTATGACGTTTTTCTCGCTTTGCAACGAAAATATCTATTTGCCGTATAAAAAATATTCCATTAATAAGTTAAATTTATTGAAATACATCTAAATTTCTAAAATAAATTACGAATCGTCTGATGGCACCGCAACCAGCTAACGGGTTAAATCGACGGATGTCAGTTTAGAGTGTACATTCTAAATTCTCTGGTGCCAGTTTCACGATTAGTAGCAACAGACCACTTAAATTTTAATGAACTCTCCTCCAATATTCTAGCCACCTATTTAATAAAATAATTCTCCCAAGCCGCCTATTTATTGTATACTTAGGAAAATAAAAATGAAATAAATTGCAAATCATAGGCCAAAAAGGTTTATGAGAAATTTGCACTGAAAGTAACATCTTTCGCCCTTTTTTAAACAACTAATGAACTTTGAACAACCCTAACAATGCAGTTTCAAAGTGACCTCCTTAACGAGAAATTATAGATTCTCCTGAAAAAAATAAATTGATTACTGGGAAGACTCCCAATACAAAAAAATTAGCATTTACAATCATATATTAAAACCAGTATGGTTATTATTGTTATTAAGATCTCAAACTGGTCAGGTTGTGCCAACTGAAGAAATATTATGATAATTCAAAGTTTCAAAAACAAAGCACTACGTAGATGTTCTATGGTAAGTACTCCATAGTGGAATTAGACCTCACCAAACTGAGATCACGTCGTATGTTTCTTCAACTAACGGGTGAGAGCCGAGTTACATAAGGTCGAGCATTACCATGCATTAACACAAATCAGTACCTCGTGATTGACGTTGCTTCTAACTCATACCATAACTAACAGTTACTGAAAAGGCTCATGGCACATGATTGAAACAAACCAAACCGTCACTCATTTGCGAAGAGAACATCCGAACATTCTTCAACTGTCCAACCCACATGCTGATTTGCAAATGCCTTACTCGATGCATCTGCAGTAATAGAAAATTGAATGTTAGACGTCTAGAGACTAGGCTATCCCCACGAAGGTGAGTGTTTTATAGTACACACTTACATTCTGTTTGAAGCTGTCTACCTACCTAGAAAACAGTTAAAAAAAATGGGGAAAACATAATAGCAAAAACTCTCAATATAAAAATGTTCAAGCTTCCCATTTTAACCTGTTACTTTTAGTAATTTGTATCTTACATAAATATCTTATCGTTTTTATTTAGCATCATTGAATATTTTAATGCTACTGTTAGATGAACTAATGGGCTGAATTCACGTTTACTTGCTTGATCGACGATAAAGGAAAATTAGTCAATAACAATTCTTAAATACATCTTGTTTAAAGTTGGGTGACTCAGTTGCAGTATTACTGGGACTCAGCTGCACGGCGTTACATGTCATATAGGAAGAAGTGATTTTGTCAATATCGGCAAAAAAAAAACAAAAAAAAAACAAATATTACAGAACGTCAAGCCAGTGAGTAGAATCCAAAGAAAATATGCGTCAAGAATAATACGAGACTATCATACGATTTCCTAACGAGCAACATGAGTGCTGGCACGCTAATACCAATAGACACGGAATTAAAGAAGATCATAGCGGTTTATTATGTAATAAAAAAGTCAAATCTGATTAATACATATGGCTGACATTACACTATCGATACCCCTTACTGCACACGGCAAATGGTTAAGAATGGTTAGGGTTGAATGTGTCACATGTTGAAAATGTTACAGGCCAACCAATGATAAACACTTTTTTCAAAATATTATACAGATGGAACTAAAAGGACCAATAATGATGGCTGTTACATTGCAGTATACATAACTGAAAAGATATCAATATCTATGTTGTATCACTATGAAATACCAGCTGGCGCCTTCGTGTACCAATAACCAGGCAGAGGCGTTTAGACTGTTGTAGAAAAAGAAGAATAGTTTCCATGGATAACAAAGTAATTAAGGACCAACATATAGAAATTAGAAATAAAATGGATTAAGGCACATGTTGGACATGAAGGGAACGAACTGGCGGATTCATTAGCAAAGGAGCTGGTGAAAGTGAAACACCAAATATCACGTCGGTTCGTTACATCCCCGTTAATCGAACATGACGTGCGAAAATGGGCACTGGAGCTGTGGCAACGTGAATGGTAGCTACGCAAAAAGTACATCCCCATAATAAAAGACAGATTGGACATGTGTTTCGACCACCACCAAGATTTGACAATGGCATGACAGACCAGGGAACACACCGGGATTATTTGTACAGGTTCACCGTAATAGAGAGCCCATCATTTTCATGCGGAGCAGAGCTGCAAACGTTCGAGCATTTAATTTGTTAATGCGAGCAATTCGGACGTCAAACAGCTAAGAAGATTCGAAGCGTCGTACTAAATGGAAAAAGATAACCCACCCAAAAAAATAAATTAAGTAAATGTTACACTAAAAAAATATGCAATTTATACATTAAATTAAAATAAAATAGAGAACTTTTGAATTTTAACCTAATTGTAATTACAATCTTATTATTTTTATTTCTTTTAATTACCGACCTATATAAAGCTTCTAACACATCCTGCACCCAAAACGGGAATCACGTTGTCGAAATAAATCCTCCTCCCCAGAGGCTACATGGAGAAGGAAAAAGTGTGTGTTATTTCTGGTTACTCCTGTTGCTTTATTTTTATTATTTAATAATTAATTACTTGATATAAAAATAGAAAATTAATTGTTTTTATTTTTGCATATATTGTTATTTTTTGTGGAAATAACTGATCATCTTGACCAATATTTGAACGCAAACCCCTGTTGTTTATCATGTAACAAAATATTTATACGGTTAATACTTGACAACACGTTTTTCAATCAAAACAGATTAAATAATCTTCATTTAAAGGATATCCTGGTTTATAAATACATGAGTGTAAATCAGCATTTGTAAGAAAGATTCGGAAATGTTTTGAATCTCCAGGTACACAGTTTCCACGGCGAGGACTTTCCCAGAAAATTTATCTCTTCCTCTCTGTGGCTAAAAAGAGACACATTTTTGGTCGGGCTGGCTTAAACAGCGGATAGCCTGGCTGGAAGCCACTTGAATTATAAACGACCGCCAACTATTTACTACTAGCCCTGTTGCCGACAACAAACGCCGATTTATGACTTCACAATCTTAATCAATCTCGTTTTTAATTGTTTTAAAGTATATTCTACCTAACCGGCAATCGAATAAGGTAAATTTTTGAATATGTTATTCAGATTTATGCATCCGACTGGTTCCCTTGTTTAAAGTTTGCTGGTAATGACTCCTATTTCCCTGGAGGGTTGCGGAAAGACATTTTTTTCTTTTTATAGCCACCATTACAATTGTCTTGGGCGCGTTGAACGAACACACAATTCACATATTTCTCTGATGAAGTGCATCTCGTGATTGATTACATCAATCTTATTCTGCCGTAAACTACCGCTTTAGGAACATACAATCTACAAGGCAGAGCCTGTCACCAAAAATGACTGATGTAGTTGCATTTGTTATTACATTATCAAACATCCACGCTTCACATCTTAAAACAAATTTCTAAATGTCCTCAAAAATTAATTTGCTATAAACGTTTTTATAACATGGAAACGGTAAACTTCACCAGAAATGCTTCGAGGCATTATTCAATATGTTCTTAAAACCTACCTTTATAGAAAAAAATTAAGACTAAAACCTTTTATCATTTATATATGTACATTACAAAGCCAGTGGTTGTAAAAATTTTAAAACTTTGGTATTATAATAAATATAAAAAGAACAATACCATCAAAATTTCTACGTGAGTTAATATTTAATGCGTGTTGTATAGAAATACCTAAATTACAAATCCATATATGTGTTAAGTAGTTATCGTTGGCCATATTAATTATTTTAATTAATTATGTATTTAATTTAAGAGCTTGGTTAAAATGTAAAAGCACGAGTGAGATGCGAACCTCAATACTCCGTTGCTCATACCACTTGAGTTCTGGTATGATTATTATATACTTTAGTTATTATTAAGAAGTTGTTTATATGCATATTATCATATTATTGATTTACTTATTGTGTATAGAAAGAGAGGGAGAGAATGTGCGTGTGTGTGTGTCTGTGATATAGTCGTCAGAAGAGAGAAGAGGTTGTCCCACATAATAGAGGCGTGTCATGGCCTCGCACCATACAGAGGGCGTGTAGGCATACCGCCCGCTTAAGAAAGCTTCTCGAGCACGGTAGCGAGTTTCAGAGTCCCATGTTCCGCTTTTTAGGGAAAATTGGGGTGTTTTATTGTATATAATACATCTTATGTGTTGTGTCTGTATGTTTTGTGTGAGTGTATATATTTATTAGCGTGAATGTCGAGGGGCGAGTGAGTCTGTGTTCGGAGTCGATGGCGGAATATTTATAAAAGTACCCCATCGACCCCAATCTAGGTTAGTGTAAGTATAGGTCGGTGGAGGAATATCAAGTACTCCACCGACCAAACGGAATGAGTGTACTGTATGGATGTATTTAAGTCAATGAATGCATTTATTTGTATGAATGTAGTGTTTGACCGGGTATAGAATACAGATTTAGTTGACTGTTGAAATCACCTAGATGTCGGAAGCCCCGCAAAAAATTAAAAAAATAAATAAATAAAAGGGAAGAGAAAGACGTAAAAAACAAAGCTGTTTTTCAGTTATTTCTTGTTTTACATAGACAGACAGATAAATAGAGAGGCGAGAAAGAGAGAGAGAGAGAGAGAGTTTTAACAATCTTGAGAGATTGAAATATGCACTATTAATATTATTATTGGAATAATTATTATCCGATAGTAAATAATACAGTGAATAATTTCAGAACAAAATATTTATGTACATTCTACATAAAACAATATGATTTGGTAATTTTAATGCTTAATTAGAAATAGGTAAGGAACAAATGTGGATTACTATTAATTTATGTCATTAATTTACAAAGCTTACTCGTAAAATAATTATTTTTAGTTTTTTTTTAAATTAATCCTTTTTCAAAACAAAGTTATTCACATTTACCCATCTATATTTAATGACGAAATTACACTTATATGTAAGTTACTAAATATAATGTGTAAACGAAAATGTAAAGGAAAAAGCTAAATATGTAACAAATAAAATACAAATGATTGTCAAAAACAAGTGAGAATATTTAAAATTGAGTGGTACAAGTGACTGTTAATGATTATTTGGAGATCGTGAGATGTGATCTGGTATGAAGTAGGTATGGAAAAATAATTTCTTTATCGTGCGATCGTTTCGACCTTTATCGAGATCATCTTCAGGAAAAACGAAACAAATGTTGATCATTATTAATTTAGGTCTAATAGTTTACAATGCATACTCGTACAATAATAGTTGTTAGTTTTTTAATATCAATCCTTGAAAACAAAGCTGTTCATATTCGTGGTCTGCTTGTCCAATATCTTTCAATTAATTTAGCTTTTTAGTTGAGATAAAAAAGTTAGAGCCACGAGCGGGATTCGAACCCACGACCTTCGGCTAGACAGGCCGCTGCTCCATCACTTGAGCTATCGTGACTTCGATCCATTCCGGCACCAACTCCCAACATATAAAATAACCAATTTTCCACTTTTTTCAAATGTCGTATAATCAGGATTCGATTTTCGGCGACATATGAAGTGGCCACTGGGGGCTGTCTGTGAAGTGATCCTTCTTTACTTATTAAATATTAATCCATTTATGTTTGATGGTTTAATTGATAAAGTTTCTTATTTCTATTAACTAATCGTTCGTTTTGGTTGAGATGAAAAAAAAAAAAATAGTGTCACGAGCCAGCAACTCTACCACTTGAACTAACTTGTCTTCGATCCACTCGGATACTAACATAGTTCAACCATGTTTCACCGAATGCCTCCCATTATATGCAATCGACAAGATGTATTTCAAATTTTTTTCAAAATAAATTAATTGATGATAGGCCTCCAAAGCAAAAATAGATACTCATTTATCTGTTGAAGGACGCATTCTTCACATGCAGGAGAAGTTTGAACGATGTCTCACGGCTGATCCGTTATTGCCTCAACTTATCAACTGTGGATAGAAAACATGTGGCAGTGTTGGTGCAAACGTTACATGACCTGACCACTACAAATGAGATAAAGTAAAATACTGTTCCCGCTGTTTTTAAGGCCACCAGAGCCGTTCGAATTTAAAATTCTACCATGCATCATTGTCACCTTTGGTATGCCATAGCGACCCAACTTTACAGTACTAACAGACAGTTAGGGAATTTACCTACAGAAGATTCGTTCTAGAATATTCTTAATATAAACTACTTTTATTGTTCTGACGCGATCAAAAAGTTTCAACAATCGCCATAAATTCCAATGTCGTGGAGGAAAGGAGGTCATCGGCTCCATTCTTTCAAGGGAGGTTTACGAGTTCAGTCGTTAAAGTTACAGTTTTTCTACCCTGCCAATAAACCAACATACTAAAACCGAGTGGATCCTGAATCTAGGCGGGAAAACAATCCTGTTATCCTTAGAGCATTTCTAATCCCTAATAGATATCAAAATGCTCCATAAGAATTATATTCATCGTATTTTCTTCCTTTCAAAAGATTTATGTATGTTTATTTCATTTTTCCAATTGGGCATTAATGGACTTCAATTACTCTTGTCTTTTCACTATTCCTTTTTTTCTGTTCTAACTTTAAAAACAGTTTGTTTTTTAAATTAACTTTTAAAGATAAAAGATTTTTAACTATAACCTGCCAAACATTTGCTTTTAAATTTTTAAAAATGGTTAATAATAATTGTCTGTTTTAAATATGAAGCCATTCTTAAATAGTTTATTTATTTAATCAAATATTCCAAAAAAAGTGCCATACGACGAATTTTATTTTTACCGAAACAAATCTTGACATCATTTGTTTTGTTCGTAACGTTTTCCGACGAAGTAGCTATTATAAATTGTGTGATATAGAAGGGTGAAGAGACGCTTTCTGGAGGTAGATAAAAGGAAGATGTCGTTCCCAGTGCAATTTCCGGTAAGGAGATGATGAATATGTTGCCTTATTTCCTCGGATACAAGAAAGGTTGAGTAAAAGTTAAATGACAAAAAACAGACATTCACAAAAAACAACACGAGTTTATGTTTGTGATTGCTTTATGTGCCGGTATTTCCGCCTTGAAATTATCTTCTTGAGTTTAGACACTGTCGAGAAAATTTCAAGATGATTTTGTCATTTGAACTTTATCTTCCTTTCTCAATCCCTCTACATGCACCTGCGCGCGTGCACACACACGCCCGCACACAACACACAAAATTCCAGTAAGCTGCATTTTTAATCCGACCACTCATAAAAATAGTTCGCACTGTGTGATATAACGAATATTTTCTTGTACAGCATTTCAATTTTAATTATTATTTTTTATTATAACATATGAATATTATATTATTCAGAAACGCGAGATGCGGTCTGGAGGGATGTAGGGTTCCGAAAAACATTTTCTTTATCCTGCCAACGTTTCGACCTTTATTGAGATCATCTTCAGATAATTACACTATTTGAAAAGATGATCTGAATGAAGATAGAAACGTTGGCACGATAAAGAAAATATTTTTCTGAAACCAACATCACACCAGACCGCATCTTACGATTTCTGAATATGTAGCTGAAAATATGTAGCTGAATTTACAAGCGTCAATTACAGAACGGACACATGTAAACTCAGTCGCAGCTTTTCTCAAATCTTTCATATATTTGTTCGATTTAAACAATGTTTTTAAACCCCAAGCCCTGAAGATGATCTCAATAAAGGTCGAAACGTTGGCACGATAAAGGAAATACTTTTCTATACCTACTTCATGCCAGACCTCACTATCTGAAAATAATCATTAATTAACGGTCACTCGTACCACTCAATTTTATGTTTTCTCACTCGTTTTGACAATCGACGTATTTTATTTGTTACATTTTTTGTTTTTTCCTTTACATTTTTATTTACAAATTATTTGTATCATTCGTAACTTATGTACAGTTGCAAGTTCTCTCTCTCTCTCTCTCTCTCTCTCTCTCTCTCTCTCTCTTTCTCTCTCTCTCTTTCTCTCTCTCTCTCGTTTAGATGTGAAACATTTCTAAATACTGCTAAAAAATATTTAATATATATATTGTAGGGTCAACCTTCATCTGACAGATTGAAAAGTTTCAACCTGTATTGTTAGATTCAAGTGCCACATCAAATTTCATTTTGGAAGTTATTAAAATTTGTTACATATATTAAATATATTTTAAACAGGAATATTCAATTTGTTAGAAAATGATAAACAGAAATTAATTGCTTAAACAAAATTTTCGCGCTAATTTCCTTGGCCTTTTCTTTAGAAGAAAAATGCTTAGGAAGGGGTAAATAATCACATAATACAGATCCCCTATATTTATGGATTTTGGAAATATTTTAATGATCCGCCGGTAAAGTGCTTCTATACCTTATGAATGAATAATTATTTCGGGATAAAGGACCGCAGGGTCTACGACTATAGAGTCTGACGGTAGCCGCTCGTCTACCGCGGAGTAAAATAATTAATAAACTACTGTTACCATACACTTTAACGCAACATACGTAAAGATTATACGGTCGAATTTTTGTTTTACTCTATAATATCAAGACCCTTTCATAATTATTACACTTAGTTCAACTTGACCTTTAAAAAAATAATAACAAGAAAAACCAATACAAACTGTATTTTAAAGGTTAAATAAACGCAAATACTCCTAATTATTAATAGTTTCTTTTTCAAGCCATTTTTATCAATTTACAGTTACTGTTTGGATTTCGCGATAAACGAAATTAAAAAAAAAAAAATTAAAAATTCTAGGGATGTGATTAAAAAAGTACTTGTGTTTTCCTATTTTCTCATTCTTCTTGTTTAAAAGATAATTTTAGGTTTTTCTATTCTATGTTTGTGAGTTTTCGTGAACTCACCTTGACTTTTTTTAAAACGTTAGGTTTATTGCTTCTTACGGTTGATCGCATTAAAATTTTGTCGAAACAGTGATAAGAGGTTCTCATAAATCTATTATCTGAGAAATCTTTCGGTCTCGAATAAGTTAACTAAAATATCAAGTTCAAGGCGCAATTTTGTAGTTGAACTTCGATTAAATTGCACATATGTTATTGCATTCTGAATTGCATCAGCAGTAACGACGATTGTTCAACTGTAGTTCACCTTAACGGTTTACGTACCCAGATTTCAGCAACAACTGAAACAAATTCTGATTTATCACCTAGCACCTTAACCAACCTCTATTTTGTGCCATTGCTTTGAATAACAATTTTTCGTATATGTTTAGCCAAATGTAGTTTTTCGTTGGTTCGTAGTTAAATTTTTTAACGATTAGGGACAGTTTACACTAGGGAAAAAAAGGATAGTGATGAATCAATGGCAATTAGAGACCGCAAAGCCGACTGCTATCTAAACTTTAAAATAGAGCAAGTACATACCCTGTCTTCAGTATATAACCGGAAATATTTGGGGTATCAGCAACATAAGTCATGTTTTCACTCAATTACCTCCTATATGGTTTATGTTGGATGAAATAAATAATATGGAATAATTCAGTCATTACTGAGACGCTAATGAGTGATTTTCGTATAATTTCATTTCACCAGTTTAAATTCGGTCGGAATGGGGCAGAAACATTTATGAGGTCTGAGGGGATGGCACTGTAAGTGGAAGCACCGATCAGAGATGTTTCAAAAATTTTCGAGTCAGAGACTTTAGCCTCGAAAATAAAGAAATTGGTGGAAGGATCTCTTCCCTAGATGAAGATTCTCTGCAAGTTTTGGTCAAAGAAAATCCCAAAAGAATTGTTCGGAAACGTTGTGAGAATCTTTCAGTCAGACAATCGACCGTCGATGTATACCTGAAGACAATTGAAAAGACGAAAACCCAAAAATTGCGTTTGTTGTTGCGGCATTAAACTACCGCCGACGTTATTCAGTTTGCGCAACAATTCCTTGCCCGAACAGAAATGAACTTTTTCTGATTAGAATTTCGAAAATTGGATTCTCTGATAATAGTCGACGTACTGGGCAGTGGCACGATAAAGCAACACCACATTTTCCAAAGGCTACAACTCATAAAAAAAAGGTGATGATGACTCATTGGCGGGCTTCATTTGAGCTGGATTTACTACAGCTTCTTGCCCCCTGACGGGACAGTCAGTGCCGAAATGTATGGCTTTCAAGTTGAAGCAATATATCTGAAATTGAAATCACCTTTGATCAGTGAGTAAAGAACGATTTTGCAATGCAGTCCCATGTCCCATATGAAATTTTTAACCTCTTAGACTTAGAAAACTTAACCGAAAATGTTTGGACCATATGTACAAAATGTGTGCCTACAGACTTCTCGCTAACATTTGTTCAGAGACATTGACAACATAAAAACCTATAGATCAAACGTAGACAATGCGTTTACAGAATTTATTAATAATAAAGACTCAAAATTATATCCAGAGAGAGAGAGAGAGTATAAGGAAATCAACACGTTGTGAGGTGTGTGTTGACACACACTATTAGTAGAGTGTAAACTATTAATACTTAGCACCGAATAACCTATCCACGGGTCTAAAATAATTTTGCTTATATCTGAAACGAATTATTATTTCTTATCGAATGGTTTTAGTTAATAGATGAAGCTTAAGTGTTTAAAGTGTTTATGGTTTGTTTGGTCTGGGATAAACTATCCTCAATACCAAACCAAATGATTATAGAGTCTCTGCATATTGGCGTACACCCAGAACACGTAATGTTAAGTACAGAAGTCTGAAGACTTAACCAGTTGGCCACGCGGCCCTATATTTTATCGATAACTGACTGATCCCCTGCAAAAATATTGTTTGCAAGCTAAACATGACTTTAAAAAAGAATCAAATTGTATTTTAAAGTAACAGGGGAATAAGTCAGTGAGTACTACTTATGAATATTTTACAACCACCCAAGTAGGATCTGGCGAGTTCGCCAAAAAGTCCCAGTTAAAATTAAGTTGCGTATTTGATTTAACGTCCTGGAATAATGGAAACTCGCCGTTTACCCTTTTGAAAAATACACCAGTAATTCAATTTTCTCGGGTTTCCCTTTTCTACGATACATTTTAAACAGGTATCTCGAGTAGGGGCGAGTGGTAACACTTCTTTTTTTAAATTAAAACCCACGTATTAAAACATGAATAATTTACGATGAAAATGGTTTTCATGGTTATTCAATATTTATCCCTCTAGAGCCTCTCGGGAAAATCCGGGGGCCCTTTTCGAGAAAACGCTGGGAAATAATATGGATCCTATTTATTATGCAAACCTAATTTCCCTCGAGAGCCGACACTCCTGAACGTATTTATCTTAGAAAACTTACTAGAAATAGAGTGAATAAGCGTTTAGAAATACTATAATCATAATAATAACTGAATTCAGTTGTTTCTATTTTAGAAAGAAAATCGTTTTAAACTCGGAAAACACTTTAACGGACTACGTTTATTCTTTAACAATATTTTTTATTGTTTCTTTCAGCATTCCAAAAGTTTTCGGTGAACAATATATGATTTTATAAAAAAACACAGGCGGTCTTTGACATTAAACATTTATCTTTATTATCAACATCTATCGTTTATTAATATTCTCCAGAATTCACTATCTCCCATTTAATATACTGTATTTTATTAACATAAAATTTGCCGAATATATAAACTTATAAATTTAGTTATAATTCCATAAAATATAAATAGAATCACGGTTAGGTTTTGAAACGGTGCTCATCACTGTAAGATAAAAGTCCTGGGTCCGAATCCAGTGGCCCTGCTTTCGAACCTCAAATATTTACAAATGGGCTTTTTTCGAAAACACCGGCACAGTTAATTAACATCCTCGAAGTTGAAGTACCATCGTAAAACAATCACACATTGTACTTATCTAATGAAAAATTCAAGTAACGACTTATGATTTAACTGTTTAATGTGCATAAATTAAAAAAAAAACCTCCGACAGATTATACACGTAAATTTGTATATTTATTACAAGGGGTTTCCCAAAATTTACGCAAGAGTTGACTTGTGCTCCAATTGTAGGGTAGAGTGTTGCGAACTAAAAACCCAAAGACAGCTTTAGAGAAAGCTCAAGGATGTTAAAAATGGAAGTATACGAAAGAACATTGTAGCCTAAATTGCGGTGACAAGTGTTTTCAACAAGACGTTGGCACACCCAATCCGAAATACATGTTAAACGGTCATGGAAAATTTCAACAAATGCCCATGTGCAAGCAAAACTCGTTACCGGTTATGCTTTTCCAACATAATCCTACACTGAATTCACTAGTTTTCGTGGCCCTCTTGACCAATTAATATGTTTCAATTAATTAAGGTTTTTAGCTGATATAAAGAAATGAAAATGGCAAAAAGGAGGACAAATTCAAAAGGTGGGGTCGAGATGGGAAGTTAGTGTCCGAGTGGATCGAAGTCACGTTAGTTCAAGTGGTAGATCAGTGGCGTATCAAGCCGAAGATCGTGGGTTCGAATCCCCCTCGTGTCACTGACTTTTTTTTTATCTCAACTGAAAACCTATACTGCATACTTTATTGCCATTTTTGGTGCTTTCTTTCTAAACTATTTCTTGCGTGGCCCTATATGTTATAAATGATTTTGCAAGTTTGATTTTTAGTTTTGTAAACGGCATCCATATTTTGACCGATATCATTTCCATTTTCGGTTGAACATATCACAAAATGTGAAACAGTTAGATGGATTTCACCAAAACGTCCCCACAAACTATTACCTGGACGTGAACTCTGAAAATGTTAATGGATGGACCAAGTCCTGGAAGAGCATTCCGTCGGTTTAAAAACCGACCCGTCAATTGTTAATGAACTCCGGGAAAACTCGACCGGTAAAACATTCAACAAAACAGCCAGCTTTGTTAAATCGGAAAGGGTTTGTACAATGTAAAATGTATAAAACCTAAAAAGGCCGCGGGGCTTAAAAATTGAAACTCTTTCTCAACAGCCAGGGTCACTTTCCGCCAACTGACTAACTAGATAAGGTTATTTTGGTGGGAAAATATTGGGTTATCCGGAAAATAATGCAGGATTTTAAGTTTTCATTAAAAAAAATCTAT
>CM077106.1:5164396-5196555 GCA_039619505.1 Cimex hemipterus | reverse complement strand
CGTCCTCGACATGTGTGAAAGAGGAGAGAGGGAGAGGGAGAGGGAGAGGGAGAGAGAGAGAGAGGGGGCGATACGACAGTGAGAATGCAAAAACCAGAAAATGGACACACTATGAAACACATAGCACACGTAGAAGCACACAAACATAATCAAACTCAACTCCGAAAACACATACAGCGAAACACACGCCGGCTTATTGATGAAAGTAGATAAAGTACTTGAAGTAAAAAAGACTCTAACCTACGCAAATTTGTGTCTAGTTTACATCATATCATGAAAACGCTTATGGGGGCAAAACGCCTTTAAACACAATTTAAAAAAAAACTGAAAATCTAAGCTATCAGTCGTATACGTAATAAATGATTCTAATTAAAATAAATTGTATTTATTAACAAAAATAAAATGTCTTTAAGGGTTAAAATTTAATGCTTTGACAGTTTGCTTTCTTATCGTCAAACTTGTTAAACATTAATAACAATTAATAACGAACCAATTTTGGTTTCAGTTTTGGTACAAATAGATTAGAACTCCAAACAACGACGGACAGAACGGGTATAATATTTCAATAGAAAAGCAAACTGAAAAATTGTAAAATATATTTCCAACGTCAAAAGCGTAATTGAATGTTTACAGAAGAATTTACAATAAATTCAACTGGCAATTTCACAAAAAAAAAGATAAGATAAAAATTTATATATCGTTTATGAGGAGTTTTGTGTAATGTAAATTTTGCGTTTCTTCAAAAAAGTTAAATTTAATGTTGGGTATTTTGAGTTTACCTTTTATAAAATCCATTTGTTAAAAAACGTTTTAGCTATAATTATGTAATATTTTGTATTAATGCTAATTATCAGGAATTCTTTTAACGATAATTGATTAATATTATTGAATTATCAAATTTTTTTCATAGTAATAAAACAATTTTTTAGAGCTCATACTTCTTTGTAAAAAATACAATCTTACTAGTAGTTACCATCTTTATACAACTGCAAACTGAACTGAAAATAGTATTTATTCTCATTTTCTAATTTGTCCGTTTGACTGTTTAGGTTGGAAAGATTTTTTATGACAACCTACAAAGGCGAGGCATGTCGAAATTACGATCAACACAACATTTGCCTTGCATGGCGTAACAAGGGTTGTGTTTTCATCTTGTTAAAATAGTACGTTTCCTTTGAGATCAAAGAGATCAAATTCACTCGACTTGAAGCCACTTCAGTCGTGCATTTAGTTAGACTAATGACTTCTTAGGCATACATGCTTGCGACAAAATGTCAAAGCATATCGACAAATTCACAGTCTTTTTGCTTTTTATTTCGATTCATTGGGTGTTGTTAAAACTGACTATTTCTTCTTTTCTGAGTTGCACATTAAAAATACAACTTGATGAACTCTTTTTTAGTTTTGCATAAGCATAAATAAAATAACATCTGCCTTTAATCTCGACCGTTATTTTAACACAATTTTTTGCTGCGTGTTTGTATCAAAAATTCTCTCTCTTCCTCACAGCAATTTTTTATGGCGCTTTACTTTTTCCGCCGAAAAGTCCTTTTTTAAAATCCCGGTTCGGAACTTGTCTCCTGGCCTAGGTCCAAACATCCGCCCTGTTATCAGAAGGGCTGATAGCCCGACGGGAGTGGGCGACCATAGAGCCCTTATCTCGCCCTTTCATGTGCGCACGGTGCTGAAAGGGTTTTATTTTTAATAGAAGCTTCCGTCTAAGAAAGAAGGACGAAAAAATATTCAGGGGCGACTCAATCAAACGGGTACTTTTTCACCAGAAACGTATGTGGAGAAACTTCGAGCAAAACATCATGGAAAGTTTGTCAGTTGACATTTAAATTTATTCATTATAATATCTTTAAATTTACCTACGACTTCTTATGATGAATATCATTAAAACACACATATTGATTCTATTGGTAAATATGCTGAAAATTTATTGTTTCTTATCAATTTGACGATATTTGACTAGCTGATTTTGAGCTTTCAAATAATCAATGGATAATAAAATTGCTTTGAATCACGTTGATCCGAATTATGAAATTGCATGTGCATAAATTTCTACACAGCTATAAACAAGGTGGTAAAATATTGTGGGAGAACAGTCGTCGTTATATTCTTTATATAATTAAGTAGTAAAATTACAAATACAAATTAATCTCTTTTTGTTGCTTAAAATTTGACTGTTGTCGTGGAATCGAACAAAAAATTATAACAAGCAAACACAAATAGTAAATTTTTAAACTAAAAACAAAATGTTTTAAAAATTGTTACATCGATGATATTTGTTTATTTTTGCACGACCTTGACATCTGGGCAGGATATTTAATGTGAAAACATAGTCATGAGACAGATCCGTGATATATTTTTCATAAAAGAATTGGATGGGTGGTTCGAAACGGGGAAGAAAGGAAAACAGAGAAAAAAAGAAACGGATGATTAATGTTCGCCGAAAGCTTCGCCAGGGACAATCCAGGATACATTTGAATATAACGTTTCGGTTTGAAATTACTGAAAATACTAATGTCTTCTTTTTTTCACCCCTTCGATTCAGGTAGTGAACCTTCTAATACTATTTTTTATAATACTTTTTTAAAATCAAAACTTTAAATAATATTTTCAACAAGAGATGTTTACGGACGTATGTAAATGGGAATTTAAAATTTTGCACGTCGATATATGTATATGGCTTATTCTCAATCGATCAGACTTTTAGTAAGTTATGCCTGGGAAATTTTGTGAACACATATAATTAAAATTTATAGACGCTCTATCATAAAAAGTAATTAATGTTATATAATAATTATTTTACATTTTAATTAAAATGATGTTGTTTGAGTTATGCTTGAAAAGAACAGCATGGTTACTGGTAGAATTCTTTCTATTTGCATTATTTTATTACTAAAATCTTCAGCTCTGCAATTTCAGCTTTCTTCGGCGCAGGTATATGTATGACATCTAAAAAAAGATTTGGTTATGTAGCAAAAATGTAAAAAAGAAAAAAATAAGTATTATCAGTAACTTGCATATACCAGGCGGATATCCTACCAATGTGCAACCTTACTTTTTAAAATCTCTCCAAGCTCTCTTACATTATCAATGTGTCAGTACAACTTTATTTTTATTAATTTTTTTCATTTTATGTTTTATATTTATCTGCACTATTTATATCGAGCACAAGTGTTTCATTGGTTGTATTTAAAGTTATATTATACATATATAATTTGTTTATATGTTTAACTAAATCTGGGCTCATTATTTTCGTGCTGTGCAAGATTGGTGGCATTATTGTATAAATAATAACTATCAAATATTCAGATATTTTTATAATTAAAATATACATAATCCATGCATCTCATTCTAGATATTTGAAGGAAACTTTCTATAAGAAGAGTGATGAGGTTTTTTATCAAAGCTGAAAGCTCTGGTAAGAAAACTTTTTTTAAAAGCAAATAAAGTTTTTAAACTGTCTTTTATGTAGATATTTCAGCCTCTTTTCTTGCAAATCAATTTGAAATTATTCATGGAGAAAATAATTAAAATACTGCCCTTTGAAAAAATAATGTCAGTTTGTATTTAATGTGTTGTTTTAATAAAATCTTTATAAATTTATTTAATAGGAACAAAAAAATTATCTATTAACTTTTGTAGACTTAGGGCTAGGCTACGATGCAAAAAAACCCACGAAACCTAAATTCATGAATGTAAAAACTTAGTCATTTAAGCTCTAAATTTAGACAGATGAATATCTCATTTTCTTTACAAATCATTGTTGATGGATACACTTAATAAAATACCGTAACTGTAGTATGTATTTATCAATCTCTCGTACAAAATTGTATGCAATGGATTTTATTCAATTTACAAAATCTCCAATAACAAAGGACAAAACCAAAGAAAAGAAAGTGAGTTGTGGTTCAAGAACTCTCACAAACATGCTAGTTTTAATTAAGTATACTAATATATTGAATTATAAAAAGGTTTCTAAACATAGGCGCTAGGCATTTATGGTAAAAATTGTATAAAATTTTACATAAATTGTAAACTTTCCCCTAAGTTTGGAAGGGCATTTGTCCCCCATGCAAACTCAACTTACTTATTCTTAAACATAAGTTTGACGTTATAAAAAGTGATTGGATGACTTTGTCCCAGTCTGGGAGAGTTGTGTCTTTTACAAAAGCTCGTAGCAAGTTTCCTAACTTTAACCAGCTTTACATCTACTAAGGCTGTCCCCGGGCTGGGAACTGAGCGGAATCCCAAAGTCAAACGAGCAATAACCCAACCTATTGATTCACCACTTGATATTAAACCTTAGAGGGCCTAAGTGGTAAATTGAGGCAAGAACTTGCACTTTATTACGGCGTCCGCCTACTAAGCATCTTCTAATCGAGCCCGTAACCTTAAATTTACAAAACTGTCCCCAAGCGACAGTCATTATTTTGCCTGGAATATCAAGGGAGGTTTTGGTCAAAATAATGTTACCATACCTTAATAATACGTGATGATAAACGTCATGAATTGTCTGATTGAATATCTTATGTATACGGTGACGAGTACAACCACTATGTACATATACACTCACATGCAAAACGTTCCACCCAATTGATTTTTTTCTCGCTAAAAGAAAAATTTGCCCTTCATTTTTAAACAAATAATTGTTTATGGTATGTTTTAAATGGGGAGTATAAATTAAAGATAACCGTACTTAATCCTTAATCCAAAACATGGATATTTTTCAATATGTACATTTTACGAAATTTCAAAATCTTTATTCAATTTCGTTTTAATTCTGAAGCAATAACCATTTTAGTTTTCCTCTTTGTTTTCTTAATTTTTATTTTCAAACTTAAAAATGCCAATTAGTGCTGATGATGTTTCGCATGGTGTGGCACTTTTTGGTGATGGACGATCCATCAGTTATCCGGGTATTGCCGTCGGAGTTCCCTACGAAACACTGCGAGAGGCTGTTCGACGTTTTCGAGAAACTGACTCCTACTATATAAGGCCCGGTACTGCACGGCCTAGGGTAACAGAGAACCAAATAATATCTGGTTTTCATTTTGATAATTTTGTAAAACCGGGACCTTACTGTGGTTCAAGAGATTCATCAGCTGGTGGAATTTCGAGGTGTCCAAATTTCTGGACCCACAGCTCAATCAGTTTAGACTCATAGCTAGGCAAGAAGACCAGAATTGACCAGAACTCACGGAGTTGCACGGTTCGCAATTCCTCGAGAACACAGCCATTGATCTTTGAACGATTGATCTGCTAGATTTTTTACAGATGCGTGAAGATTTGCACTATGATCTCCAGATGGGCGCGAAAGACTGACTGTTCAGAACGTGATATAAACGGTACGAAGCCTGTAATTTTTCCCAGAGTCTACCTTTTTAACGTAACGGGAATTTCAATGTACCGACGCACAAAGTTGTTCTTGGATAGTCTTGATGACCAGCCCATTCTCCAGATTTCAACCCCATCGAACATTTATGGGATAACCTCAAAATACGAATAAGAGCACTTCTCCTGATACGCTCCACCATATTGAAAGGACTTTCGGGGGAATGGGCTAACCTCCAGCAAAGAGACTTTCCAGACTGGTAGAAAGTATGACGTCTTCAAAGATGTAATTAAGCCAAGAGGAGGAAATACGCGATACTGAAATGCTAATTAAAAATCTATTACAAAATTAAAACAAATTTTATCTGTCGGTCCTTACTTATATGCTTTATTTTCCTTAGCAATTTACTTTTCTAGACCAAGACTCCATTGTTACAAGTTAAAAAACGTGTCACTTAGATTATATTTTTGTCTTTAAAAATATATACAAATCAAGTTATATTAAAAGCGGGTGGAATTTTTTGATTGTCAGTGTATTAAAAATCATGAGTAATTAATTTATTAAATTTACACTAATCATTCAGGTATTATTTAGAGTTTTTATATATTTCTACATTCATTGATATCTATATTGTATTTTATGTGCATATATAAAATTGCTTTAATTGGCTTCCCAAAATCGAACACGATTGGACTGCAAGGAGCGGGTAACTTTGCACGATCGTCTATATGCACGGAAAAGGAATGGTGGATACGAATTTATTTTAAGTAAGCCAGAAGTATTTTTAAGGGGTCAATTAAAAATATGAATTCCAACTACGTGACAGGTATATAATAAGAAATGAGCGTTTGCAAAACCAAGGAATTTAGGCTCTGAATATGGTCTATTGGGAAGTGTTTACATTTTTCGAGCACACTGATTAATCTGCCAAATAATTATTGATAAACACAGCTTACAATTTTTTGATGGCAAGGTAAGAACAACAATAAAAACACTACATTCCCAGTTTTGCTGTGAGCTTATCGTACAAAGCGAAATAGATAAGCGGGCCTGTAACGATGAAAAATGTTTGCTACAAGTTCGTGATCGATTATCTGTCATATGTATGGACATTGGCGTAAGTCAGTGGCAATGGTGTACTGACCATCGCCTGGGTTCCCTCGCATTTTGAACAATGGGTAATGATCAGACTGGCAAAGGAGAAACCAGTATGAATACTTCCAGCATTGAAAACCCACTGTGCCTTATTAACTTAAAAATAAATAAATAAAAAAAAATCCCTAATGATGTAGATTCACATTTACATCCCCAAGGATGAGACAAGCAGAGATTTTCATAGACGGACGTAAACTTAAAGAATTATTGCTGGAGGGCGACTGAATAACACCTACATTCTGCCAGGTTTTCTGGCCGAACTATCTTACAAAGACAATCTAGAAATGTGTTTTGGCAGAAGAACCGTTTTGAAAATTTGGATGAGAAGAGAATAAGGACTTGAACACATTCAGACAGGCCTAACTGGATGTGGAGCTGCAACAAGCTGAGGAGAAACCGCAGCTCTCCTCACAAAGAGCATCGATCAGCGCGATGGCATAAAGTTATGACTATTTTTCTGATGTCTTTTCATTAAAAAGCTTGCTTGCACTGTACATTGTATTAACGTGGAGTACGAGTAACACCAAATCAATCTGCTAGTCAGGTTTCCAAAAACGAACCCACCCTCCGCAATGTATCGTGAGGTTCTCATCATCACAATATCAAAATTACGAATCAACTGTTATTGGCGACTAACATTTTCGAGCTTTATTTCGTTCAGATCGAGTTTATTTAGGGAATAGCAAATTTTAATTTGAGTTGGAACATTTTTTTTGGTACTAGGGTGCAATTTAGGGAATGATCATGAACTATATATATATATATATATATATATATATATGAGAGAGAGAGAGAGAGTTGCTCTTAATATTGGTTGAAAGTATCATTTAATCTTTCTAAAGTCGGAATTTTTCAAAATATAAACGTTTTTAATTACATCTAAGAAAATGATCAAATTAATAAAAAAACAGTTTTAAAATTCACTAATAATTCATTTAGAAAGTTTGCGCAGATTTTAAAAATTGCGGGCATTACATTACTTAACACTGTAAAATTTAATTACCATCTTTATTAAGGTGCTTTCTCTGCTGTTGGGGGTTTTTCAATAATGCCATGAAGTTTTATGCATTTTTTCCATTGTAAAACTAGCTTTAAAAATCCAAAATGTACTTTTCAACTGAGCAGTGATGCTTGATATATGATTCTTCCGGAGGGTTTCCTCGTGGATTTTACATGTTGCTCCGTAATCATGTTTCATCACCTCCAATTCCTTTGTTCCTGTTGTACAGAGAACCGTATTAGTAAAACGCTGGTCTGTGTAGTTGTAGGCGTATGTTTGAATATTTCATATTTGAGGCCGGCAGGATTTCCCTCGGGAGCGAGTTAACTATTCTGGCCCGTGTTTGGAATGAATTTGATTTTCCAACAGTCCGAAACAGAAAGTAACAGACAGTTTCCATTTGGTGGCGCACTAATTTTAAAAGTGTTAATTGTTTTAAACATTACAAAAAACGTTTTGTTTCAAATGTGAAAGCACAATCAAACGGGACAATGAATGGTGAAGTGAACTATGGACAATGCGCACACTTGAAAATTATTCACATATGCGGCGTATTATTGTGCAATAAGCATAGTGTAATTTGTTTTAATGGTGTTTAAATTGTGATTTGCGGACAACCAAAATCTGCCATGTCAATCACTTTATTGGAAAAATAACGAAGAACTGTTTTGTTTTCCTTTAACGTACTCTTCATACGTTTCAAGATGGCAGTGTAAAATTTCTTTTAATTCATCGTAGTCCACAGCCTCAACCCTCTATTTTATTTTATTCATTTCTACTACACAATTATTCACTTGAGCGGGCGCGTGTGTGTGTGAACATCAAATAGTTATGTCAAAACCCAAGTTAGTTTTCTACCATTCAATCAATTACGGTTTTTAGTTGAGATAAAAAAGTCATTGTCACGAGCGGCATTCGAACCAACGATCTTCATCTCGATACGCCGATGTTCTACCACTTGAGCCATCGTGACTTCGATCCACTCGGACACTAACTTACCCCACCTTTTGAATTTTACCTCCTTTTTGCCATTTTTCAAATGTCATGTAATCTATTTCATTCTTGGCCATGGAGAGCTTTAGTGAAATTATACTTAATATCAACGTATTAAATTCCCTAGTTTTCCCGGTCCGCTTGACCAATTAATATATTTCAATTAATTAAGGTTTTTTAGTTGAGATAAAACAGAAAAATTGCATGAAGGACGGAAAATTCAAAAGGTGGGCCGAGAAGGGAAGTTTGTATCCGATTGGATCAAAGTCGCGATAGCTCAAGTGATAGAGCAGCGGCGTATCGAGCTGAAGATCGTGGGTTCGAATCCTGCTCGTGACACTTTTATCTCAACTAAAAACATAATTAATTGAAAGATATTAATTGGTCAAGCGGACCACAAAGACTAGTGAACTCAATACAGTTAGGCCCAAGAAATTATCGAGGAATACATCCAGGGAATTTCGATTTCAGGATGACAATGCCAAACATCATAGAGGGAAAGAGGGAGAGTTGCTCATCAACGGTTAGAAAACTTTTTTTTGGGCCACCATCCGCAACCATTTGTCTTCCAACAACTAAGTGTAGCGTTGCAACATCTAAGGAATTTCTTACGAAATTATTGACATCCTTATTAACAGGATGCCAAACAAGTGCACCGAGATTTTCGCTAACGGAGGAAATCATACACGGTAATAATTGCTTAAAAAAGGTATTGTGCCAATAAGCAAAATTATACAATTAATTTTTTTTGCTATCTTTTTAAATCCTTAAATTAAATTTTCTTTAGATACAAATTATACTAATATACAAATACAATTTTTACAAATATTATTGCTATTTATAATTTTAAAAAATGCTAGAGAAAGTAAAACCTGTAAATTGGCAATATCTCTATTAACTTTTGAGCAGTTTATTTTAAATTTTATTGATTTATATCCCGACAATAAACAATACAAACAAGCAAGCAAATATTATAACAGAAAGATTAGAGACCAAAAAAAGCAAATATAGTTATTCTTTATTGATATATTCAAATGTTTGTTTCTCGTAAACGAGTACTATTTTAATTTTTAAATATGTTTAGATCTCAAAAAAATGCGGGAAACTATGTTTTTGAATTTTTCATTAGGGGTCAATTTTTGAATCATTACACCGGAAATATACAAGACGTGGCATCTTGACATTGTAAAAAGTATTCAATCTTTGTCAAGCTTTGAAATGGTTAAAACATTGCGTGCCGATTAAAAAGATTAGCCAAACACTTTATCTATAAAAAATCTCTTTTGTTCGTCTTTTAATGGGATTTAATAAGGATTAATTATTTGTATAAGATGGATTTAGTATAGTTACCATAAACTAAAGGGAATGTTTTAATAATCACTGACAGTTGTCTCTTTTATCAAATTTTTCTCATGCTTTCATTAAAACGAGTTTGTAATCCGTTGAAGAAAATCGGGAATTTATTAAATATAATAATCGCCAAAGCTTCCCAAAAAGTGAGTTGTGCCTAGGGGGTTCACAACGGATGCAACGCTACGCGACGCTACCCGACGCCTTGTAACTTTTGGTAGAGTCAGCACATCTATGGGACGTCAAGTGTAGGCCGCGCACAGTCATACAACGTGTATCACAAATCGGTATCGCAATCGCAACGATCTTTCATTCTTAATGCATTATTTTGAGCACAACCATGTAATAAATTGTTAGTTGGATTTAATTGTTTTAAGAAAAGTTATTCCGTTGTTTTGATAAATTTTCTGCCTAATCATCGTAGTTAAATAAATATTATAAAAACTCTTGAATTTTTGATTTCGTATAATTTGTTTCATATTAAAATAAGAATGTTGGAATTAATATAACGACAAAATTAAATACATAGTTTGAAATAACCTACAAACAAATGTCCTGTCCTGACACTACTCGACGAAAATGGTGAAAATGAAATAAATTGCTAGTTTAATTTTATGACCAAAACTGTATAATAAATTGTTAGTTAAATTAAACCATTAAAATTAATTTGTTTTAATAAAAAATAATAAATTTTTGATCTCGGTTAATTTGGTTTATGTTAAAATAAGTATGTTGTAATTAATATAACGACAATAATACATGCAGTTTGAATAAAAATATAAGTGCCCTGTTCGACGGTACTCAATGCTACCCGACGAAAATCTGAACAAGGGGGAACGCAGAGCGTAGAGTAGGGTAGCGTTGTGTGGCATCGGGCAGATGTGCACGGGGGTAATATAAACTCATAGAAAATTGGATTGTGGTTTTGCGTCGGGTAGCATCACGTAGAGTTGCATCGGGTAAGTGTGTTCTCTGCTTTAACTTAAACCATACCCTACCTAAGAGCTTTTCCGAGGCAGCGGGACGATGGTACCACAGCCAACTGGTTAGCTCCCTCTTGGATCAGCACATTAGTACTATTCGATCGATACATTTCATTCTATCTCGCCAATTCATATAAATGTGAATAATGTCACCAGGTATTTTCATCCACAAGTTCTTATCCGGCGCAGTAGCATATTTGTTCATTATAGCTTTGTACATGGTTTCATATATTACAAATAAAAATCCAAGACGAGAATTTACATCTTTGGTAAATTTAGCTAGTAGCAATGAATATCAATCCATTGATAAAATGACGTTGTTTAAACTATTGGTTGTACAACCTAATTACCAACAAATCTGAACACTTGCATTACTTAGGCGTCCAAGTCTAAACCTTTGATGCCAAAGTAACTAACTAAGCGACTGACCTGCTCTTCCAATATGAATGTTGAAATTAATATGAAATCAGGTCGGAGGCTTAGAAGTGGAATATGCATTATGCATAAGACAGGGTGGGGAATGAATGGGAAAGAGAAGGGCGAAAGGGGTGGATGTTTTAAAGCAACTTCGAAATTAAATATTCCTCAAGGCTAATTGAGTCTGCAGGAATCGATCATGAAACTGGACACCATTCAGAACGGTATTACAAGGTTTTATTAACTTGTATTATTTATTAAATATATATCACTGTGCTTAAATAGTATTAAAGGGAAAAGACGAAAGGGGAGAAGGGACAAAAGTTTGGCGGAAAGCAATCGAATAACTTTGGTTAGAAAGAAAAAGTTTTACCTCCAAGTTAAAAGCCAATCATTGTACGGGCCCAACGTTTGATGTGCCCTTTTAATCAAGAATTTCCCTAACTAGGGTATCCCACTTTTTACACCAACTTCGATGCGACTTTTTTTAAAAATTTCTAACAATTTTATACGTCTTTAATTCTAGAAGTACAATGGACGACAAAAGTTTTGATGGAAGCGTCTTTCATTCAACTCTGGAGATATGTCATAGCTGACAACGAACCGGTTTTCTTGGATACCGGAGGGTTGGGACGTTTTTAATAAACATCTGGGCCTTTTTCTGCTGCACGGTCAGGGCTGAATAAGTTTTAAACGGGATGAAAAGAAACCGCACCGGGATGTGCGGCACAAGCTGTCAAAAGCTTATTGGATTTCCTGGCATTGGCACTGCACGCGTTATGCCCACATTTTAAACTTAGATTAACAGCCCGCCGACAAATTTATGCAAAGCATAACTGACGTTTTTTTTACAACTTTTGACAACTGGACGCTTGTAGAATATTTCGACACGAAATCACCACAATTAACTATAGCATGTTTAAAACAAACAAACTGTTAAAAATTGTTTGATGTATTTGTACTATTATAATTATATTCTATTAGTATTATTGTATACTATTAGATTAAAAAAATAACCACATGATTTATTGTACTTCGCATTTTAATCAATTAATTATCAGATATTAATAGCATTGCTTTTTCCAAACTATATTGATAGGTTGATGATTGAGGCAGCTCTGGTTTGCTAATGGTAATGATGAGTTATGGACGAGTATGGCCAACAATGTTAGTTGAAATAGGAGACTCGTGGTTTTTTTTGTAATTGTCTTAAGAAAAAATGTAATTCATTATATTTTGTGGTCCGATTGATCGACAAACCGAAGTTAGTGACCAAGCGGATCGAATTCACGATAGATCAAGTGAGAGAGCAGCGGCGTATTTAGCCTAAGATAGTGGGTTCGAATCCCGCTTCCTGACACTGACTTTTCATCTCAACCAATGCCTTATATAAAGATTAATTAATTAAAAATGTATTATTTTTGATTTATGGTAATTGTATAATTTGAGTCAGTTCGGAGAAGTCACTTAATGACCATACCACTCTACATTAAAAGCTCGTCGATGTTCTCTCACTGAGAAGGTTTTGCGGACACTTTCGCTGTTTGTGTTCAATGTATAGGTGATAGTGTCATCAACACGGTGCAGCTGCGTATTTATCGAGTGAAGTGAGCGAAATTCAATCTTCGGAGGGAGAACTTTTTTGAGAGTTTTCGCATGGGCAGATAGAAGAAAGATTTAGAGGAGGAGAAAGAAATATTCGATCCTACTCAAGTATGGATAGAAATTATTCTTTATTAGCGAGTATTTACCCTCATGAGTGCTTTGCCGTTTCACAAATGATAAACTTACTATCGACTTGTGGGTAAAAATACGCCCATGCGTTAAATTAAAGAAACCAATGCTGTCATTTTATATTTTTAAGTATTTATTAATACATTATACTAAGTAAGTAAGCACATTTCAACAAAATTTATGTTTTAATTTTATCGTTATCGAGTTTTGAGAAAATTGATCAGCGGGAGTTTTGTTTTCAAATGTTTAAAAAGATTAGACGTATTCCCGCACGGTTTACAAGATGCCGACGATTCAGCTTTTTTAGTTAAACAACAATATTCCTTACTTTTGGAAGGAGACAAGGTATCAACCTATGAGAAGATAGGGGGATATTTTTAGGTAATTTAAAACCAAAAACATATAAAAATTACTAGGGGAAAGAAATATGAGTCTTAGAATTATCAGCAGAATTACCAACTACCAATTCAGAATGACGATTGACTTTGTTGACACATGCTGCTTGTAGGTCCTCCTAACAGTAACTATTCAACGTCCAGTTTGATGAAAGGTGCGTTTCTAACGGAAAATAACAATTCAATACTATATCAATACTATAACTGGAACACTATGGAAAATCTATTTGGGTATTTTTACGAATACTACAAAACGCACTCGATACATCATTATGGTGATACATGATACATAGAAATGTCGATGGGGCCTAGGAATAAGAGAAAGTTTGTTTAGCTTATGGTACATTTTAATTATTGAGCGCTTCCGTTGCAATGAGGTCTTGAGTACAGAGCTGTAAAGATACGTTAAGTAAAGTAAACCTTGAGGGACAGATTTTGTAATACTTGTTTAAAACTGGTGTGTTGTGAACAAATGTTTAAAACAGTTAAAAGAAGAAACATATTTAGAACAAGAAAGAACGGTTTTGTCCAAATTAAGACTCATGAAGAACACCCCATATAATTTAGAATTTCCGAGTTATAAGTGTATATTAATAGATTTTGCTTGTTTGCACTTTTTCTTGTTCATCACAGTTCATTTAAATCACTGTTTTTCTCTTATTTTTTTTCTTTTTCATTAAAGTTTTACTGAATTTAGACGCCTGACTCTTCTTCAGGTCGAAGCTCATTACAAACAAATATTTTAACCTAAAGGGGATTGTAGGTGATGGGGTTTGGTCTGCGAGTTGGCGAACTCAACAAAGTATCCAGCCCTTTAGTCATGTTGAACCGGCACACTGGGACTTACTGGGTCTGCCTTCACTCGCAGGTTTATTGTTTGAGACAATTAAACGCGTTTCGGCATCTTCAGTGATAAACTGTCTGTCATTTAGTCTGCGCGGGGTTTATACAGTGTTGTGTCCGTCTCACGTCGCTGGGGGCGTTGCGTTAGGGGGCGTGGTCTCCGTGTCCGTTGGTCGGTCTTGGTGGGGGTTATTTCCGGAGTCGGTTATTATTTGTGCGTCGTGGGGTTTTTTGTTTTTTCCTGGTGTTCGTTGTAATGTTTTGTTCTTCCCAGCGTTTTCGTTTTTTGTTATGAAGAATGACACAGACACCGAGTGAAGACAGACCCAGTAAGTGCCCGTGTGCCGGTACAACATGACTAAAGGGCTCGATACTTTGTAAACATTTTGAGGTAAAAACTGTGTTCATATTGTTGTATATGTATGTATGTATATCTATAAAGGTAAATGCAAATAGATGCAACTACGAAAGAGAGATCAGAGTAAAATGAAGTAATCCAGCTAATATGAAAGATAATGACCGTACTTTCTTTAATGAAGTATGAAGATTCAAAAAAGTCAGAAAGAGATATTTAGTAGAAATCTGAGTATAAATTTGGATGTCAAAGCACGAGAATTTTAACTTCAATCGGAAAATTAAATATAAAGTAATAAGAGAGAAATCTATTGATCGTCTTAATAGGAGAATTGTAAAAGCGGAAATGCATCAAGAAACAGGTATAGTTGGAAGTATGCAAAAGAGCTAATTTAACTATTAATAAGTTTTAATTATTTTTATTTGCCTATTTTCTGAAAAGTCGAGTGTTGGGTTGACAAAGAATAGTAAGTAAAAATTAATAACTATTATTTAAAAATGAAAATTCTTACATTTTCCTGTTTGTTTAATCCATTCTTACAACTTGTAGCTATTATTATTATATCAATTAATCTTTAAGTAAGGTACTGGTTGAGATAAAAATGTCAGTGTCTCAAGCGGGATTCGATCCCATCGCCTCCGGCTAAATAAACCGTTGCTTTAACACTTGAACTATCGTTACAGTCACGGAAGTCGTGGTTCGAATCTTGCTCGTGACCCTGACATTTTTACTTCAACCAATACCTTACTTAAAGTTTAATTAATTGAAAAAATATATTTGGTCAATCGGACCTAATGTATTATTATAATAATTTCTTTCCATATTTGGTAATGTTTACTATCCCATTCACTACGTTTACACATAACCATTTCTTCTCATGCTGACTGCCCTTGTACAGGATTTACTTCAAGACTTATTTCAGTTTTATAAATGTATACATATATTTTTTTGTTAGGAAATTTGTACCAATTGTATGTCTCTATTTTGTGAAAGAAGAAAAAAAGCGTACGTAATTGAATTTAATGATTTATAAATTATAAAGTAGGTCTCATGTAGAAAACAATTTCAATAGGAATAATTTAGTAGGTATTTTCCATTTTACTGTTTATTTCATTGAAACCCTCAAGAATTAGAATTACAAATTTATCTTAATCATTCTGTAAAACATCATCATGTTTTTGTTTTGGGCAAAAGAAAAAAAAATGAACAATGGGGAAAGTATCAGTCGTATTTTGTGCCTTATACTGCCGCCATGATTGCTTGCAAATTAATTGCTTATCCCATTTTTCGTTTTTTTTTAATGTACCAAGACTTAAATAAAATATATATATTCAGCAAATATGAAACAAGAAACCTGTTTACTATAACAACAAAACAAAACAGTGTTCTTTATTTATAAAAATGAAAAGTTCTTTGAAATATGCTCGTTTAATTCGTATAATGTTTTATCTTGAGAAAAGGTTATTGTAGTTTATATGTCAAATATAGTTGCATCTCTGCTACAGCGTGCTATCTCTTGGACCATTTTACCTGCTGCAATTTCTTTTTATAACATCTCGTAACAAACAGGGTCAACGGAGAAAACTGTATATAATTTACTGATTATGTAATGTTTTTTTTTGTTTATGTTCCTTAAGAATTAATAATAATGATAATAAATTATGGTGTTTTTTGTGTAAGGTAGTAAAATTGGATATACAATTGAAAATTTTAAAAATCCCAAGTTTCCTTTGTATTTAAAGTTACCATTATGTATAGTTACTATTGTATCCTTTAAAACGGCGGTCCTTCCTAGGTCTTCTAAATTACATCCGATCAGCTCCGGAATATAGGTCGCAGTTCCGAATTAGTTAATAAATACACTCCCGGTATGATTTATGCTGTAATATATCTAGGGTTATTCGACTTTCGCTGCGCGACAAACTTCCGATCTCGGCTATGTTCGGAATAGAATAATCTTGGGCTAGAATGAATTCCCTTTGACTAATTCCGCTTAGGCACGTGATTCCAAACGAATTATGACAATGGCTCTTTCAGTCTTTGAGCGGATGTATTTAGATTTTCTGATATCAGGAACAAGGTAGTGCATAACTTGTGCATAACGTGCAATCAATGGACGTATAATTAATTAAATTTCATAATTGGATTCTATAATTAATTTGTCAATTGTATAAATGCCTCAGAATAACTAGGGAACATGACTTTTTAAATAATTTTATTAGAAAATTGTTAATTGGATATGGGTTTTTAAATATGTTGTTACCTTTAATTGTATGTTAAATACCCTTGTTTTAAATATTATCTTGTTTCTAGAATTAATCTTGATGCATCAAAATAATTTATTACATTCTATGAAAAGGTATGTTTTCCGTATGACCTGAATTGGTAAAAGTGTAACTAGTTGTGGGAAAATGTGACGTAGATAATACCGAAAAAACTTGCTAAAACAACTTATCTACTAAAGTTAAAAAAACATTTCGTACTTACAGTATTTCTGTATTTTCCAGTTCTTTCTCTCTCTCTCTCTCTCTCTCTCTCTCTCTCTCTCTCTCTCCTTATATATATATCCTTATATATATATATTGTTTCCTTGTTGGTCGTTCCTTTCTCTAGGGAATGCAAAATTTTGACGTGGGTAGTGTTTTTGTGGTGGCGAAAATGGTGGATGTTGTGGGTACCTGAACGGTCTAGGTGTATACGCTTTTGCCTTTCTTTCATGTCCAAAATTTTTGGAGCCTTGAGTGGATTGGTGCTGAAAATCATTAGTAAGCATATTGAGCGCTACCTTAAGATCTGAGGGGTTTCTAGCTTGCAAAGAGAACTCATGGGTTCTCTTAAACCCTTCCCTTCAATAAAATCCTTAAACTTAATTTCCTACAGAACTCACCCAGAGTGTCAGCATCGTCCGACATCACATTATTGAGATAACTAATTTGTAAATTTAAAAGTTTTGGAATCTATTCGAGAAATTGAAACGGACTCTCGTTAGTTTGTTTTAATTCCGAAAGTTCAAGGACTAGGGTGTAAATGTCTCTCTTGTCTGAGTAACTAGTTAACAATGCATTTTTTTATTTCAGGCCGACTACTTGCGCCTGAGTTGAAGACTATTTCCGCCGCCGGTCCCTGAATTTTCGAATTTATACTTGCTAATAAATACTCATTTTGAAAATCTCCCGGATTAGTCAGTATGTAAAATTTGTCAACTAATTTTGGACAAATTCCAATGAACCTTGCTAACACTTCAGGCTCGCCATTAAAAGCGGGTATCATGTTGAGATACTCGCTTTTTAATGTTTCTGGAAACGGGGGATTCATGATTTTTTGAAATTCTGTACTAGTTGTATGTGCCTTATGTTTAGTTTAGTTTTACAAGGCTTTTCAACTCCTTTTTTAACTTTAAATTTACGGGAAAACTGTTTTCTTAAATCTTTTATAAGACCTATTTTGTTGGTGGCAACGGCAAAATCTATAAAAGTTTCTTAATCAACTCATAGTACTAGGTGACACGCTTTGGAGGGAATATTGTCAGAAGTTAGAGAATATTAAGGAAAGTGCCCGAATTTTTAAACTTTTGGATAAGGATCATATTAATCCAATAGGTCTATTGCAGGACGAAAACGGGGTGTACTCTACATCAAATGAGGAGACACTGAACCTACTGGCTAGGGCCCACTTCCCAAGTTCGGACTCCTGTGACATCCAAACCATGGATAACACACCTATGCCGAACTGGAGTAAGGCATACGAAGTGATCTCTTGGGACGCATACAAATGGGCGGTATGGTCCTTCAAGAAGTACAAGGCTGCAGGGATGGATGGAATATTTCCTGCCCTCCTACAACAGGAGACACCTGGTCTATCCAGCGCCGTGTGGAACCTCTTGAGGAGTAGTCTGGCGCTGGGATACATACCAAAAAGCTGGAAGGAAACAAGGGTAATTTTTATACCCAAACCAGGTAAGGTCTCCTATCAAACACCTAAGTCATATAGACCTACAAGTATATCATCTATTTTCATAAAAATAATTGAGAAAATTTTAGATAAATATATTAGACATGACTGTGGTATCAATAACTTGATACATCCTAATCAGCATGCCTATTTACCAGGAAGATCAGTGGAAACGGCGTTGCATTCACTGGTAGGAAGGATTGAGAAATCACTATATCATAAAGATTAGACATTATGATGCTTCTTTGATATCCAAGGAGCGTTTGACAATGCAGACACCTCATGCATTATAGCAGCACTAAATAAATATAACATAGACGAACACCTCATAGGATGGGTGAGAACCTACCTAGAGTGTCGGATAACAAACATGTGCTTAGGTAGTAGTACTCTGAAAATCAGAGTCACAGGAGGCTGTCCACAAGGAGGTTGTCTTTCCCCCCTACTGTGGTTAATCACAGTAAACAGCTTATTAGAGCTTCTGAATACATCAGGCTTTTATAGCCAATTATTCTCAGACGTTGGAATCATAATGATCACAGGCAAGGATCCTCTGACCATATCACTATTGATGAAGGAGGCATTGGGGTTGCTAACTGGTTGGTGTAGCGACAAAGGCCTTTCGATAAATCTTGCCAAACTGGAACTGATAATGTTCAGCAGGAGAAGATCATTAGGTAATTTTAAAAACCCAAAATATCAGGGTATTGAGCTAAAATTAAAGGATTCAATCAAATTCCTTGGGATAACACTGGATAGGAAACTTGATTGGAAAGGCCATATTAAAAATATACATAGGAAAGGCACTATATCTATGATGCAGTGTAGAAGAATCGTCGGTAGAACATGGGGTATTAAACCATGGGTGGCCAAATGGTTATACACCATGATTATACTACCAAGATTTTTATTTGCAGCCCTAGTTTGGTGGAAAGGGCTTGAAAACAAAGGGGCTATTAACAGGCTAAGGTCTTTCCAAAGACTGGGTTGTATGATGATGACGGGAGCTTTTCCCAGTACACCAACCCTAGCTTTGGAGGTGATAACCAACACCACACCACTACATATTGAGGTCAAGGTTAAAGCACTAACCAGCTGCTATAGACTAATCAGTGAAGGCAGCTGGAACCATAAGGGAAATTATATAGGACACTCGAAAATTTTATACTTATTGAGTAAGATCAACAACCAACTACTGGGTGTAAGCGACAAAAAGGTGAAAACACCTTTAGGGAAAAAGTATTTTCAGGTAGTTACTCCCTATGACGGTAACTATAAACCAGAAGATGACCACCGCAGCCTTGACTGCTTCACTGATGGTTCACTCATTAAGGATAAGGGAAGCGGTGCTGGAATACACATACCCAAATTAGGGATCAGCATCTCCTCCCCTCTTGGTAATAACACCTCTGTCTTTCAGGCAGAGGTCTGGGCCATTAATATCTGCTGCAGAACACTTATGGCTAACAGGATAAGGGGAAAAGATATAAAAATTTTTTCTGACAGTCAGGCCAGTCTAAAAGCATTACAAAAAGATTTATCAACATCTAGACTGGTGGAGGAAACGGTTGAACTCATTAACAGGATCATTACCAGGTGTGAGAATAGGGTAACCCTTATATGGATACCAGCTCATAAGGGACACTACGGCAATGAAGAGGCGGACAGCCTGGCCAAGGAAGGATCAAATACTGTGTTTGTCGGGCCGCAACCAGTATTAACCCACTCTTTAAGCACAACAAACGAGAGTATAAGTTGCTGGAGAATGAAACAATTCCTCAAGGAATGGAATACGTCCCCCGGATGCAGGCAATCGAAGGAGTTTCTGAAGAAAATCAAACCCAAGGAAGCGAAATGGTTACTCTCCAATTCTAGGAGGAGAATTAGGAGGCTGATAGGTATCCTGACGGGCCATTGCCCCCTGAGAAGACACCTCTTCATAATGGGCTCCCTACCAGACCCCTTCTGCCGCTTCTGCGAAACTAAAGAGGAAACGGCTCGACACTACCTAGCCGAATGTGATAGGTATGCTAGGGAAAGATTCGACACCTTCGAAGGAGAGGACATAACTAAAACACTCCCCAGGATAAAATGGTCCAAAATCCTGGGGTTTGTTAATAAGTCCAATAGGTTTATGCAGGACTCGTGAGCCGACCAGGTCCCAGACCTTTTAGGGATGGGGTCCTGGTCGCCCGCCCTGCGTAATATATATATATATAGTGAAGATTCCAATCCATTAGGTTTTGTGGTCCGATTCACCAAATAACTTCATTCAATTATGTAAGGTATTGGTTGAAATATGGTCGAAGTCACTATAGCTTATTTTTTAGAGGAGCGGCTATTTAGTCGGAGGTCGTGGGTTCGAATCCCGCTCGTAGCGGTGGATTTTTTATTTCAACCAATATTTACAATAAGATTAATTATTTGAAAGAAATCATTTGGTCAATCGGACCACAAAATCTAATGGATATTTTATAAAGCTCACGTGGTTCGGATCACAATTTTGGATTATAATCTCAGTATACCTTATAACAAGGTGAATCTTCAAAGATGTCACAATTCCGGTGGTTGATGAAGCTAAATTACACACGGTTTATAGGCGGTTGCCTCGTTTTGAAAAATACTTCATCTTCGGATTAATAAACGAATCTCAAAACTTTCCACCAACCCAGGCTTCTAACCCCTCGGGTCCTGGTCGCCCGCCCTGCGTAATATATATAGGTGACACGCTTCCATGTGAATTCTTGTGCAGAGTCTCTTCGATTGATGGTCCTTGCGGTAAACAATTGAATTGACGAAAATTATGTGCCCTAATTTTCTCCGCAGGAGTCTTACCGACTGCGCCAGTTATGGTTTCGATGTAAGAAACTAATTAGTTTTTAAAATAACGTTTATTCAATATAAACTACAACTTCACACAAGGATTCTAATTTTAGAAGGGTCTATACTGTTCGGAGTCCAGACTGGATCTGTTAAAGAGGGGGGGTCATACAATACAATCTACATTTTATGCTTATAACATATTCTTGGAATTAGTATAGGGGAAGAATTAATTGTTGAATTGTTGTAGAGTTAGTGGTTTCGTGCAGGCGTAACTTATATATATATATATATATTCTTAATATCTTCTTGGCAATGAAAATCTCATGTGGTATACCAATAAGGGACTAAAATAAATTATACGATTCAATTACAGTTTTAAAACAATGTCGACGACGTTCTACTTAACAAATAAAGGGGTCGGAAAACGTGGAAAAATAACATATATGTATTATTCACATAGTCCAGGTATAAATACTTTTATTTAAAAAATTGGAAATTACTGACGAGTGTGCCTTCCGATTGGGAATTATATCATGAGATTTCTCTGTTTAGTTTCTGATGATGGGCTAGGAGCTCGGAGCGCCATGTAATTTATTAAATTAAATAAACGTTGTCAACTACGGAGAACTTGGAATATTTCAACCTATCAATATGAAAGGTATAAACCGCGGATTTGGTAATATAAAAAATAAGATAAATTAATTTTCGCTACGGATCGCGAGACAGTGAGACTTAACATAACTTTCTCAACAAGCCGGGAAATGACACTAACTTTATTTTTTTGAATGACAATTCCCCATTTTTATTGTAAAATTGCGTTGTTGAGTTTATTTTATGCCACTATTACTAAAAGAAAATTGTTGATAGGATGACCATATCTGAGATATGCTTGATTGGTTTCTTTTGGAAAAAAGTATGTCTTCATTTGTTTTGACGGAGTTATGGTGTTATGTACCATTTTGCTTTAGCTTTCTAATCTAATTGTAAACATGTATTTACCAATATTAATGTTTCCATATTTTGTCACGTCTAGTTACATTTCGAATGATAATGACTTCTTTTATTGAAATTTTTGTTTTCGTTATTTGCTCGTATCTAATCCTCTTGAAATCGTTTGAATATTATCACACAATAATTTATATCTGAGTATTGATTCCGTGTTTTGCTTTCCAACAAAAAACGTATACCTGCGGCGAGAAGAGATATGCTTGTTGTCTTTGTTGATGCTGAGAAGAGAGGAAGGCCTGTGCCTATTCTGTACAGGTTACTTTTTTTTTCTTTATTTGTTGTACATTACAACTACCTAAAAGTAGGTAATATGTAACAGTGAGAACGGTAATTAAAACAAAATAAAATTAAAACCAAGAATGGAGAAAACACCCATTGGTATTACTCCAGTGTTACAATAATATTGTGTGTTCAATCGATTTGTGTGTCATTATCACTTTCACTGTTATCACCATCACTTCCTAGAAGATCTCGCGGCCATTGTCTCTTCAGTCGGCGAGGTGGGATTGAGGGGATTTGTCGGGATGCGAGGTTTCTGATGTGTTGATTTACGTTAGTTGGGAGGTTTTTATGAAATTTACGGTAACGGAAACGTATTTCATCTTGTACGAACGGAATATGTAAATCTGTATGTGTAGTTTGGTTCGATACATAAAATGGAGCATCTACAATAGTATTTTTCGTAGTATTATAGATTGGGCAGTTTGAATGCGGTGGATATTGGAATGTTTGGCTGAACCCCACACTTCCAGTCCGTAAGTCCAAATCGGTTTAATTATGGTGTTGTAAAGCAGTCTTTTATTTTTGAGAGGTAAATTCGAGCGTTTGTCAAGAAGTCGTGCAAGAATTCTAAATCTTGGTACAGGTTACGATTTCTTAATGATCACCTTATCCTTTGAATTCGTTTAATTATACTTTTCTTCGTTGTTTTCTGGTGAGAGGTTTTCGGACAGGATACACCCTGATCATAGTATTTTCCTACGTTTATACTAGAATTTGGGTGAGCATGGGTCATTTATTGTAGCTATGCTAGTACTAACTTAACACGTCCGGTAGCAATGATCAAAAACGAAATCGCGATGTTGCTACTTGTGTAGATGTGTTCTTATTGTGGGTCGTGTTGAGAGTGCCGTTGAAATATTAGGTTAATATTAAGCTTCAGAATGAGCAAAATTCTGCACTAAAAATTATTGCGTGTGGGGTTTTCATATTGGACTTCAATAGGCTACTATCTCCTCTCTTACCAACTCACCGAACACATCAATTGTAAAATTTTGTAATTCATCCATACCTCTCCCATATGTACGTATCACAAACCTTTTTTTTTTATCATAGAGACTTCAACAAACAAAATACGATAGATAATAAAAACGTAATCTCATTTAGTTTGAAAAATATTGAATATGTGTGAAAAGAAATGAGTCTGCCAATGTACCTGGTTTAACAAATTGCTCTGATAAACAACGTGTAAATAGAAGTAGTAGATTGTTGATTTATAGTGTATTATTTTATCATTTATTTATCGAACTTATGTACCCTCACATAATGTTGTGTTTAATACCTACATGGTTTGTGCAGTACCTGAGTTTTGTTATAATTTTTATCCTAAACTGCTTATCGTGTAAGTATGTTCTTGTGTATTTATATTTTAAAATTAAATTCTTCTGATATTTAATGCATACTAGGGGAATAATGATAAACATTGCCCTGCAGCAAACTGAATCTAACTAATAAATAAAAAATTCTATGCAATAAAATGCATATATAATACCTCAGCCTCAATTGATTTTGTATAGTGCATTTATTCAAATAAAGGTTAACATCATTCAATTTTTTGAAATAGTAGAAACTTTTACAGAGTAAAAAAAAAAATAGTCGTAGGCAATGGTAAAGGTGTTCTATGTTTTAATTCACAGTTATCTTTGTGACGTCTGTAAATTAAAAGTAATCAAAGATACAATAAAAACTAAGAAAATATTTTTGCCTTTTCAGGAAAAAAATTGTTAAAAATAATTATGTTAAAATGTTCAAGATTTTTATTTTGTTTTGCGACTATTTTCCTTAAATTGTAAAACTTATGATTATTTTATTTTACTTTATTGTGGTAACATTTTTGAAGGAGAATTTCTTGTTTCTATGTTATTATAATCGCTAGGTTTAAAAATGAGCTAATTATGTAGATAATTTTTCATTGGGTGTCCAATGTACTTTTGTGGATTAGGGATGCTGCCTTTAGTGGGCGACGAACCATCACTTTACCAGAGTTGGGGCTGGAGTCTAGTGAAACTGCAAGCTCCGTACAAATGTTATGATTATCCCTTTCCCCGGCCTCGTGGAAAAGCTGGAGGAGCTTTGCATGCTATTGGACAGCGTCGGGATATACAACTTCATCTCATCCTATTTACATTCGTCTTTATTCCCGTCTCTCCAAATCCACCTCGCCTTTGCAATTCAATCCCCTTGCCGGTGACGACTTCGTGATTGAAACGCACCTAACTTTTCACCTACTTGTTGTATACCTCATTTTTCCCTCTCGCGGCGAGTGGGTTTTGGAAATTTTTTAACAAATATTTTTTTCTTTCCGAATATGAAAAAGTAATTATCTTTCAACTTCTCTTACAGAGCGAGTGGAATAAGTTGAAAACTTTTCCTAACATAAATAAAACTTCAAACATACAGCTCAATTACAATAATATATATTTGGATATTAATTTACAAAATGTCCAACATTCAAATGATATTCAAACTGTTTCTTAAAGTACATAATGATTTTTGAATATGCCTCGTCCTACTCATTTGGAATTACAATTTTGTGTAAATTATTCATAAGGGCAGGTATCTAGGGCATTCCTTATTTTAAATTGTCTCCTCTTTCTTTTAACGAGCGGGAAAAAGAAAATCCCTTAAACTTAAAAGACGATATGATTCAATACACAAAAAGATTCAACTTTGTTGACAATTTGAGAGAAAGGGACTTTATATCGAATTGGAAAATTATTTCACAGGAGATAAAATGGATATGAAATTTTAAAGAACGCCAGTTAAATTTGAACCTTCTCTTTCTATTCTACCTCAAAACATTCATTCTTTGTTACCGTACAAAAAATCCTAACAAGAAAACGTTTAGAGAAAAACCTGTAAATATTGGTAAAACGATTTTTTAGAAAAAACTTTTCCAATCTGTGAAAAAGGTAAACCCGGACAATTACAGCAAAAACAGATGGACAAATGTAGGTATAAATCTTAAATAAAAACGCAAGCGTCAAAACATTCATCCATCTATATAAGTTATTGAATAATGTAATCACCGTAAAAACATATTTGCATGTTAACTACACAATCAAATTTGTAGAAAGAACGCGGTTCAATGTTTGATGTTTTCAGGAAGAAATCCATTTAGATTATTGTTGTTTCATACTTAAATGAAAAGAAAGGTAACGAAAGCAAATTAAAATGAGACACTTTTATTAAAACTCGACTAAATATTTTACACTGCAAACCTAAGTTGCAAATAGCAACAAATACTTTTAATTGCAGTTTGCCTGAAATTTGTTAAATATTGTCCCCAGCTTCCAAAAGACCATTTATTATAGATGGCAAATTGCCGGACATATACAGTGAGAACAGGCGGAACAATATGGTAGGGGACTGGCTATAAATCGTAGATAAAAAAATACACCCCTCTCAAAAAACAACCGTTCGTTTAAAAAATGTATTTATTATATTTTTTTAATTTTTTGCAACGGTATTTTAACTTCGAGGTGCGGATGTGTTTGATTAAAAAAAAAAAAATCTGTACGTATGTCGGGTTAGAATGCAGGGTGGCTAGATTCGAACCTGGGACCTTACTGTTATGAGCACTGTGTCAACGCCTAAACCGTTTCTACCACCGTCACCTCTAATTCAAGCTTTTATATTATGTATTATTCATTAATGAAATTTATTGTGTTCATTAATGTAATTATTTAATACAATATAAAATAACGTAAAAAATGACAATTTATCAATGTCTTTTTTTAAAGAAAAAAATTAAAAACTTTTTTTGTTGTTGCTCATGTGGCCGGAAAGTAGAGACAGGTTTCTTTATAAGTCCCGTATAATTGAAGAGCGTCCTTTCATGGTTGTACATAAAATGCGAGAAGTTCTCCCAATATGAGTGTTTTTGGACCTCTATGAAAAATGGATTTATTTTATTATACATGATGTAAGAAAGTGTAGTAAAAACTGTATGCATAGGGTGATGAAATTTTAAATCTGGACAACCAAGAAGAAAGAGATATAAGATTATTTAATACTTTTTGGATCATTGAATGTCATCGTAAATTAAAATAAATGAGTGCATGAAGTAAGGTTAAACTTTTGATAAATATTCAGATATCGTGAGATGCGGTCTGGTGTGATGTAGGTATCAGAAAAACATTTTCTTTATCGTGCCAACGTTTCGATCTTTTATTGAGATCATCTTCAGGGCTCAAAGTGTTTGTCTTCTGTGTAATTGCGCCATGTCGTGTTGAGAGTGCCACGAATCGAAACGTTGGCACGATAAAGAAAATGTTTTTCTGATACCTACATCACACCAGACCGTTAACGGATAATTATTCAGATATCGTGATATCTGAATAATTATCCGTTAACGGTCACTAATCTCTACACATTTCTTTTGATAAATATCAACCTAATAAAAATGCACTTAAACATATTCGTAATTATACGGACTAATTATCTATTAATTAATCCTTTTTATTGCACGAATTAATTACATGTAATATGGGGCGAGAGAGGTGAATCCATATTGATGATTTATCGGTTTTAAAATACCAAATGAAATTCGCTTTCTGACATACAGTAACAATAAATTACACAATTAAAGAAACAGTTAATTTTATGATCTTAAATTATTTTCACAAATAATTATTATTGAAGGAATTTAATGTTTAACGGCGCAACGGTTCAATTTAATTTCGTTCAAGACAATGCTCCGTCGGCACTAAAACCGGCACGAAACGACAGATAAAATTCAAATATTGCTCCAAATATATTTAGAGTATAAATCTAAGGTAAGTGCATACAAATGGTTGTAAAAAGAGCAACGGCCTGAGCATTAGCCTATGTAAATGAGGTCACTGAAATCTTTACGACTCTAATTAGAATAACTGAATAAACACGACACGCGACAAGGGTCTTGTAATTTGCGCGAAAACTCGAAATCAAAAGCAGTTGGCAATATTCATCAATAATTTGATAAATGCTGTTTGATACCCTTTTTATAAAATTTTGGTTTAGGATGAAAAACATTTTAAAAAAAATTTAATTTTTATCCCTCGATTCACTCATTAAAAAAAATCGTTTTCTTCCCGCAAAGTAATAATATGCTTTCTATCTTATGTTTTCCATGAATGTAATGAAACATAATTGAAAAAAGATAATTTTAAAAGAAACCCTCGCTAAAATTAAGGTAAAACGAAAATGGGACTAAATAGTACGCTTTTTTATGAATTTGTAAGACTTTAATTTTTGCACGTATTTTCTTCAGAAACTTCCATTCAGATTAAAATGGTGTCGTATACCTCCAAGTTTCTGATCCATAAGCACATGAAATATTGTGACTGAAATTTTTAGGGATTAGCCGAGTGGCGACTAAGACCCGGTGTAGCTTGGGTAAACTCGTACCCCATCCCTAAAAGGTCCCCTACTTGGTCGGCTCAGGTGTCCTGCATAAATCTCATATACTTGTTCACAAACCCTAAAATTTTGGACCATTTTATCCCAGAGAGTGATGTCCTGGGAGTGGTGATATCCGCTCCTTAAAAGATTTCATATCTAGATCTATTCTACCTATCACACTCTACGAGGTAATGCCTTGCCGTTTCTCCTTTTATTTCGTGAAAACGGCAAAAAAGATCTGGTAGAATACCCATTACGAAGAGGTGTCTTTTCGGTGCGCAGTGGCCCGTCAGAATACCTATCATCCTCCTAATTCATTTCCTTGAGATTCTGCTGTTTTGATCACTTTAACAAACTCTTTCGATTGCCTGTGTCCGGGGGATAAATTCCACTCCTTGGGGAATTGTTTCATGCCTCAGTTTGTAATACTCTCTTTCGCTGTGCTCATAAAGTGAGGTAAAACCGGTTATTAGTACTTCCTTCTTTGTAAGAACTGCACGAAAAATTCAGAAAACACAAAAACGTTGAATTTGCATGTTTTTAAATGTTAGATTGGTAACTGTTAATAAGAACAAATCTCTAGAGTTGTACAAATTCCCTCAAATATTCTCCATTTAATTACCTTCCAATAGTATACCTAACATTTTGGATTGCACTTCTGGAAGGGTCCAAAAATTATTTGTTGAAAAAAGTTACCGCCACTTCAATTTTTACAGGGAATCCGTTTGGCTCTTTAGTTCCCTGCCATTTCTTTAATGTTCAGTTCAATCAATTTGCTTTATGTTATCAGCTGGCAACTTCTTCAGGCTGATGATTTAAATTATGTCCTTGTTTCCTAATGCACATCTTGTAGATATGGATTTTATATACGGTTACTGCATCGGTAATGGTACTGCTGTAAGGGGAGAATACCAAGCTCGTTTTCAATTGTGACGTTCCAGCAGATCGCACTTTCCAACGACTTCATCAGTGGAAAACTGAATTTTCACTCTTTTTGGAAGATACAAAGATTGGAACGAAATGTTCACCAACAGTGAGTTGATTTTTTCATCATCCATATAATCACCCTCCTAAAATGATAAGGGTACGATCCTTTCCGACTGAAGGTATCCCAATCTCTCACGTGTGAAACATCAAGGTGTAGATATAACACAGGTACTGGTCTTGGTATCAAAATTAACATAATGCAAAATTTCCTCATCTACATCAATTAAGTTTATCTTATCGCCTTTGATATTTTAAATAGCTGCATGGTGGAACTGAACCGATATAATTCACTATTCATATACATTTTAAATTATCTTTACAGTTTGTACGTTTAAAAATTTAATATACAAATTGCTATATTTATTTCCGGTGTTTCAAACAGAGATATTTAGTAAGTCTTTCGCAATCGCGTTATGTTGTTTCAAACAAGAAAAAAAAATCAAATCTGAATTTCGTGCTAATGGATCGTTCGGCTTAAAACAAAAAAACGAGTGGATGGCATGCCTAAGGTTATTAATATTTCAAGCGTTAATTTATAGTTTCGAAAGCGATAACACCTCTGTTTGGACGGTGCGGGCCGACTTTTTTCAACTTAATTACTACTATTGACCGGTTTTTAGAAGAAAATATGTATTTTGGAAGATTTAGAAAAGAAACGAAATCGATTTTGTCCCGTTAGCTTCAATAAGTGTAATCCGATTTTCTAAGACTTGATCGCTGGTCGTGTTTGTTTACATACTGTTCTTCTTCTTCCGCTTTTATTTAACAGGTCATTGATTAAATTTTACATTAATTGTAGCTCGTTGGCGAAATAGGTTTAAGTTACTAAACTGGTCTCTTATGAAATTTGTTTTTACTTTGTTTTCTGCTCAGTTTAATAACAGCAAGGAACACGTAAGGAGATTAGTTTCGAATGGCTGAACCCCTCTTCTAGAAGAGGAACTTAACGTTTTAAGTCGTATCTGTGAAGAACAAGAGGTGTAGGTAAGTTAAGTAGTTAAGTACGGTTCAACAAGCATAAGTGAAAAATTGTTAGATTCGAATATAACATTAAAAATAGTAACTAAAGAACTTAGAGACATCCAGAAATAATATATTTTATAATACTTTTTAAACCAATATTAAATAATTTGTTTCAGGTTTATGGTGAGTTGGAATAAATAAATAAATAAATATATATTGATTAATAATAATTTCAACGTTGACTAAATGGTTCAGGGTGTATTATTTTTTACAATTATTGTAATATACTTAGATTTCGATGGTTTATTAAATTTACTGTTATACCTCTGGTTGTTAATTGTTAAAAAGACTTCACATTTGATCCATGTAATCAATCATCAATAGTCAAATAATAATTAGTCGATAATCATCGAATCTAAATATTAATAATTAAAATTTAAACTTTTCGTGGTTCTATTTGCCTTACATTAACATTGTTTTAAAAAGATTTTTGGTTAATTTAGCAACGAAAATGCCAATTGAGTGCTTTGTACAATCTTTCAAATTGTTTTACATAAATTACCATTAGTTACTGGAAAACAACAATATGCCGAGTTGGAAAAAAATGCCAAGCTTGTTGTTATATCTGTAATAAAATAATAATACCTGTTTAACTATGAATTATTTAAAAATGTCTTTTTTAAACCTTTTTTAGGTGATGCTATATTTATATAGGAATACTACTTCAAAACTTATGATAGAATTTTTTAAATAAATTCAATCGACTTACCCACAATTCCCGGCTACATCGTTATACTACTCGATATCGAAGAAAGGACAGATGTGCGTGCGGACGTCAAAGGAAAAAGGGCTAATCGATCGACTGAGAAAACCTGTAATGAGCCACTTAAGCAAACGGACCTTTGATGTCTAAATTAGAGTCCGGATCGGGCCGATGACTTGATCATATGAATCTCAATTATAGGAAAATGGCTCACCTGACATTCGTAAGTCCCGTTGTCCTTTTTCTGCACGTACTTGATCTGGAGGGTCCAGTCGTCCGATCCCTCGGCGTGGAGAACTTGGAACCGTTCGTCGTTCGTGTATGTGAACACCCCGGACGTGAGGATGTGCCAGTCTCGACGCCTCACCCATGTTATCTGCAATTAGAAGTAAAAAATATCAAATAAACAAAAAAGATTATTTGAAGATCGTGAGATGCGGTCTGGTATGACGTTGGTTTTAGAAAAACCACTATCTTTATCGAACGTTTCCATCTTTATTAAGATCATCTTCAGGGCTGAAAGTGTTTGTTTTCTGTGTAGATGTGCCATTGTTGTGTTGAGAGCCTTGAAGATGATTTCAATAAAGGTCAAAACGTTGGCAAGATAAAATAAATATTTTTTTAAACCTACCTCACCGCATCTCACGATCTCTAAACCATCATTAACTAACGATCAATAAACAATACACACAAACAGACAAACTACTGCATAGTTATTCCTATGTTACTAATTATTGATAAACTTTAAAAAAATTGTAAAAAACTAAGATAACAAAATTCTGGGAAAAATTGAATGTATACGTTCAATATTAATATCAGAGTAACTTAATCCTACTGACGAGAGTATGCAAGATTTTACCAGAATCATGGATACCTGACGATTATGAAAGAATAAAATAACGAGGGTATTTTTAGTCGTAGAAGGCTCGAGGTTTATCGTAAGACTGTGTGTCTTTTTGGTGTTTCTATGTGGCAGTAAAGTGTTGACGTTAATTTATTGAATTCAATGAAATTTATTAACGTGGAAAAAGGGGTTGTTTAAACACGCCCCGAAAGATATCCAGTACACTGTGGGAATGAAACTGACCAGACTTGTACGTTTGTATGAAGTGTTTTGTTTACGCCGATTTAAGCGAAAGGATATAATTTATTAGTGTGAATGGAAGGAGTTGTTTATTCCCGACCCGAAGAATATCGTATCGAGTACTCTGGCGAAGTGGTTTTGCCCGGATTTCTATGTGTTGTCGGGTATGTTCATCGGACTGAATGTAATTAATTATCATAAAAGGAAGAATTGCTTAACCGCTTCTCTTGATATCCCAAAGTACTCTGGGGGAGTATTTGACAGCTGTGTAGTAAAAAAAAAGCTTGAATCGACTTGTTGTGTTGTTATGTGGATGGGGACATAAAAGTATATATATATATATATAT
>CM077106.1:5138285-5151849 GCA_039619505.1 Cimex hemipterus | reverse complement strand
AAAAAAATCAGCTGTTAATTGGAACGTCGCGTTGGCGGAGGTATCAGCGGTTTCACTTTGGCAATGCACGTCGAGAGACGTGGTTGTAGAAGTCCTTCAACCTGATGATGAGCTAAGAGGCTCGAAATCCGGATCGTTGCAGAACAACTTACTGTGAGTAGGAACTATCCTTTTGGAAGGTATTATATTGTTATTTCATTAACCGTACGGGGAAAAAATACCATCGAAATTTCAGCAAATCTTTAAATTTTCGTTTTAATTTTAACCTCTGTGTATAATAAAATATTTTCCAATTTTTGTTAAGAGCAAATTTAAATGATCCTCAATTTGAATCCCGGCACAGTCGATGATTTTTTAAAAGAAAATAGTTTGATAGAACAATGTAAAGTGGTTTGACCTTCGTCTGCAATACACGAGTAGTTCCTATGTCAATCCCTCCTTATGGCAAGAATTAACAATATTTTTAAAATGTATTTAGCGTTAAAGGGCCTGATCGTCATAGTTAGGTTGAAGTTGGGACGTCCTCGTGATAGGGATCCAGACAACCATTACCATTGAACCGAGAAGATCCAATTCAAGAGATCTCAGTAACAAACGATGACGCAAAGGTCCAAGGAGTACGTGTCATGGACAATGGTGACCTAGCATAGGGAGTCGGTTAACAACCTTGATGTCAACGACCGTTACATTCAAAAAGAAAAACAAATGCAACGGCAAATGTCCCAATATAGCCAGGAGATCCACTCCATAGGCGCGATATATTGCTCACTCTGAGGTTCGGGCTGCAGTGCTTACAGAAAGCATTTTCTAAGCGCAATGAAGGCCCCAGTTGTTTCAAATGTTCCCACAGCCATTTTCGGCTGAATTTAGTTTGTAATGATTAGTTTTTACCTAAACAAGATAATTATTAGAGTGCTTTCAATTGCTTACCCAAATCCTACCTTAAGAGTTATTATTATTGGCCACTGCAGTGTGCTCTCTATGTAACTCAGGTGATCGTGAGGATGCATTTCATTTTCTTGCTAGATGCTCAGTCCTGAACGAATTGTATCTGTATGTGGGTAGGGGTTTTCTGACGAGGGAAGAGCTCATAGCACTTCTGAACGGCTCCAATTGCCAGGGTCTTGTTGATTTTGCTCAGAAAGCCTGGTTTTACAAGTATGAATACATTGGAATGTAGGGAATCAATATTCTGTTGGTCTTATTTTGTTTCTTTTTGTAGTCTTTTTTATTTATTATTTATTTTATTTTGTCCTGTTTGTATTAACATATATAATTTTTTCTCAATACGAATCTGTTTGCCTGTGGGGGACCCCTTGTAAGTTGGAATCCTTTTGTTCTTTGAGGTGTCATTTTTATTATTTTCAAAGCTTATCGCAATTCAACTTTGTAATACGAAAATCCAGTAAATAATTGTAACCACTGAAGTTGATATTTTAAATTCTCCTTTTCTTATAATTATATTATTAAGCATATTCTAGGGAGAGTTATACACTCCGAATTATGGCTGACGGTTTTAACACCATGCCATAATAATGCTGTGTTTTTATTTTTTAAGTCTAATTTTTTTTTTCATTTTGTAAATAAAGTATATCTATTTATCTATCTATCATCTTATTATTATTGTTGTAACAAAGATATTAAAACTGGCAATTATTACAAAATTTTTACGTGTAATTTTCAACTTCTCAAACCTTACAACTTGTAATTGTATCATCAGAATTTGAATTCAACAATTATTTATTTTTTCAAAGAATAAGTTAGTAGAGTTTTTTAATTAAAAACAATTAAAACAATAAATTAATTTGTATTGAAAAGAAACGATTTAAATCCCATTCATACGTTTTACTATAAAAATCGCTCACTTGATATACCAAAAAGATTCAAACGTTTGAAAGATTTTTTTTTTCTGGGGTCAATCGTGAACATTTCGTTAACAAGAAAAGCAAGGTTCAGTAATCGGATAAGGGTGCGATAAGGAAATTAAAGGATTGAAGTAGGTACAGTTTGGATTGACACCTTCGGGTATAAATAAATTAATCTTTTTTTTAAAAATAAGTACAGTTTGTATTCAATCCTTTAGAACATAATAAACATATTGACATCGTTTTTTACAATTGCCTTTTGATTTATTTATTTTTCATTTTATTCAGCCCTGATGGAAGGTTCGACGAATTTTGGTAAGTGTTCTTACCAACAATCTGCAAATCGATTTCGTCCAGTTTATGACAACAATTTATGCCCTGGCTCTCCCCTCCATGATAGAGGCAAGGAGTTCAGTCTAGCCTAGGCATTGCGAATAGAACGATAGTAGAAAAAAATTCAGCTGATAGCCCATCAAACAGATCAGTATCGTTTTTCTTTCCTTATTATAAAAATTCATTTCTATTTTGAGGCACACACATTGATTTATATTACTGTTATTATCATTAGTTTTTATTTAAAGATCAATATTTTCGTTTTTGCCCTTCAGGCCTGAATTGTTTCCTTTATATATAATTATTGGTTTGTAATCAAGAATCATCTTCTGTTCACTTATGTTTTATCTTTTTTTTATTATATAACGTTTTCATAAGAATATACATTTTCTTCTAAGATACAAACAGAGGTGTCCCTCTATAATTGTGTTATTAATTTATTCCAAGCTGAAATTACTTTGATTTTGAGACTGATCTCCGGCCTCCAGGGTATAATCAGGCCCTGAAAGAAGGAGCAAATCGTTCCTTTAAACTACCCGGCCATAAGTTGTCGAATATTTTGAGCTTTTTGAACATCCAAATAATCCTTAGTGGGTGCCAATGTTAGAAAAATTTTCGTACTATACGGATTGATTTATTATGCTTTGCAAATCTAGTGTTCAATCTGAACAAAATTAAAACTTTTAATTTTACACGATTATAACTTGAAACTTTATTAACCGGATTCTGAAGTTTAGGAGGATAATGATTTCTTTTAACTTCTAATTTAATATTAATCTTCTAAACTACTTATTTGATACTAAGGGTGTTTTTAATTTTAACTGATGTTATCAAAAAGTTTATAAAAGTGGTCTTACAGCGTGTAATCACTTAATTATTAAAGTGCCCCGATAAAAATAATCTCACAGATAAAATTACACACATTATCGTAACAATTGTTGTTGTTTAATCTTCACAATTTACCAGAAACTCTTGTTTTCCTCCGGGTAGTTTCCTTGCAAGCCTCAGGGACTTTGTTGAATCGTCTCTCTGACCTTCTTGCTCATCAAGGGGGAAAGCGCAAACCTGAAATTTAGCTTAACCAACGTTGGACACTCATTAACACTATCCTAGAGAAGATTAAGTTGATATTACATGCCATCTGAGCAACATAGTTCCCTTCAGGGTCTAGTTTAATCATCCTTAGCCCCCTTGGTAAGACACAATTAATCGTAAATGACTGACTCCATTGTTTGAATTTAAATATTACGTAACTAAAAAAATAATTCTTTAATACAATGTTTGATATTTAATATATTTGCAATGATTATAATTATGAAGTCTTTGAGTGCTAACTATGACATAATACGTTTTCCCTTTTGGATTCGTAGGGAATATTTTTGGTTATTTTTAGAAGTAATAAATAAAATAATAAAAATATCAAGCGTATCGTATTATCGTAAGGAATCTATAATCAAGAACGGTTTTCCCAAGGAGTCTTTGCTATGTTTTGGAGAAGACGCTTATGATGTGTTTTCTTCTGTTTGTTCTTTTTGACATGATCAAAATTGTCTTTTGATAAGTACCATTTCTTTAACGTAGTAGTAAGAGTTCCTGTAAGAGTTCTTAATTATATTTGGTTCAATCCTAATTCATTCTTTCTCTTAATGGGTTGTTTTTGCAAGTAGTTTTCTAACTTGCTTCCTGTCTGGTTTATAGCCTTAGATTTTTCGTATTTTTGGTTTACCTCAGATGCCAATTTTTTTAACAGAGCTCTATTTTATTACAGAAAATCTATTTTGGCGTATAAGTTAATTTGCTATTTTTGAAAGTATATCTCGATAACTGAAACCCCCTCATAGCATGGAATCCAACTTAGCATTACTACGTGAAGATTCTAATTTTTTAATGATATTTAGGCAGTTTCGGACAAGTTTTGAGTTGACCTCGTAGGCGCGGGACGGCTTTAGAGCAACCTGAATCTGAAGCCATTAATTATCTATCCTTGAATTTTTTTAAATATTTAATTTAATGTTTATCTGTTGAGCAGTCCTGCATGAAATATAGAAATGGGTGCTGAGAGCCTGTGCTCAAAGTTAGGCTCCAATGCCATTCCCGTTTTTGAGCTATTAATAATAGAAAAACTCGAGGTTTATCTCGTTTACTTTTTTATATAATTCTAAATAATTATATTGAATGATTTCTCCAAGTTGAGTATTTTGCCTGATAGTCAGAGGTAATTTTAGCCATGCCTGGTATTTACGGTTCAGGCATATTTACTTTTTTATACTGCCCCTTGAATTCTTAATGCTTCAAACGCCCCAATCCTTTCCACGTTTCACAGGGTGATGTTAACTTCGATTTCCCACTTTTTTAAATTTTGTATTTTTTAAGCGTTTTTTGGGGAAAAACGCCGAGACACGTAATGTTCTGAAACCGGATTTGCACAAGGCTGAATTAATTACATCCAGAACGTCCTGTCGATGTTATTTGAATATTTTTTTTTCAAAATTTTTGAACGTAAGGACCTGGCATTTAACTTAATAAACTTAATATCAATTAAAACTATAAATAGAAACATGGAGAAAATAATGATCTGAATAATTATAAATATAAAAATTGGTTCCTGGTTGAAGTACTAGGAAGTGATTTCATTTTTACAATGTGCGCCAATCAATGTTTTTCCAATTTTGTTTTTGCTGCTCTAAACATTTAAAACTGTCTGTACCATTCAAAAGAAATATTTGTATATACATTTCTGTTGTCTAACCATATTCCGAGTTCGCTTTCTTGGAGATTACATATAATATATTTTGCTCACAAAAAGAAAAAGTTTAAAGTTTAGGTACATCTGAAAAAAATAAAATAAGGGTGTACAGAAATTAAAACTATTCTGTATGAATTTATTCTTATTTTTTATTAAAACCCGTACTATTAAAAATTTCGAAGCCATTTCAAGCACAATTTTTTTTTCAATTTAAAATGGGAATTTACAGTGGACGAGATGAAACATGATGCGTATATTAATTAACCTGATTTTTTAAGTAACTAATTAAAGTTTTTATTACACATGGAGCCAAAAGCTAAGTCAACGTTTTTAATATGGTTGTTTTTCAATTTATTTCTGGTCCAATGTGGTTTTTTGTTTGAGGTTTGCTGTATAGTATATTTTAGAAGAGAAATCTTTATTGACAGTGCAATTTTAACCTTTTACTATATTTTTTTTTCAACAAAATGTGTTAATAAAGTGAGAAATACATGTAAGTCTCCTTTTGAATAATTCCTACCTTACACATGGTATTTTATTAATGAACTACTCTGCATATACGGCAGTTACGTTTGCGTAATTAATTTCTGTATCAAATGAATCGTATGTCAGGCACATTGGTCATTCGCCTCCCGGGTCCACGGCATTATCAGAAGGGCACAGTATGTTCCACTCTTCATTAACCGTAATATATTATTATCACATACTAATTCGAGCGAGGCCATTCATTAATATCAGGCCGATAAAATCACCGCCGAGGCAACGTGGTTTCTCCCGTGCACAAATCATCATTAACACTCATAGCGTGGGATGATGTATGATGTTAATTTGCATCCGGGGAGCCGGCGAGGGCAATGGCGTAAATTTAACGTTTGAGGAAAGATGGGTTGGGGTGATTAAGGGCTAAAACCCTTGAACCCTTCGGATAAAACAGTCTCGAGGGGGTAGAACGGCACCAAATCATTACCGGACAATATCGGAAGGAGATAAATATTCCGGTTGTTATATGAGATGAATCAAAGAAATGAGGGAGTTTTTTAAAACCTGCTATGTGCCAATATTAAAGGTACCATAACACATTATTTTTTAAAAATCAAACAATAATATTTAAATTTATTTTAAAGTTAGGTTTTCATAAAACTTATAATTGCAAAAGTAAACGTTGCAGAATAATTGGGATTTGTAAATTTTCAGATGTCCGTTTTATTGGGTTTACAATGGCCTATTGTTTATGTCCAAACCAAGCTACCACGCAATTTTGTCAACTTCATTTGCGGTTGTCGCGCAACTCCAAACTTAGGAAGTTTACAAAGTTAAATGGGGATCACAGCTAGGTGGCTCTTTTCTCTTGCTCCAACACCCCGTCTAAGCACTTGAAATCTTGTTTATTTATTATTATTTTATCTGGTTTTATATATATTTATTGACTGCATTAAAATACGTAGTTTTAATAAAGTAGATAATTAACTATACATTTTTTACGATTAATTGATGTATTTAATAGTGTTTGAACTTAAGCTATAACCCAGAATAATGTGATAAAATGTACATCTACTTATTGGACCCAACCTTGGTTTGCATGTAGTCATTCCTTTTCTCTAATGATTTTAAGAGTTAACACCATTTTCTCTTATCTATTGCCTAGATGTGGGCATGTCTTTTGTTAGAAACTGGAACCAAAGAATCTTTCATAAAAGTATACTGTTACCATCTTTTATTGATATACTTTATCCTGTTGTAGAAAATACGCAGATGTCTGACGGCGTTTCACAAGGAATCATTCTTGCTCCCCTACTATATAAAATTTATACTTACGATCACCATTGTTTTCCAACCCCTCATTGCCATCCAAGATGTCTTCAACATCCAAGTACATTGAGCTTATCAAAGTCTGGTCCAAAATTTGGAGAACAGGAAAATGTATCAAGCTTTCCCGGACTCACAGTCTGGCTGACTTTGAGGATCTTTAATGTCCGTACCTAAGCTATAAGCTCTTACCGGACAGGCCTATTCTCAAAATGCAAGCTGACGCACCGCCGTCGAAACAACGATGTAGTGGTTTCGCACCCCGAAGGGTTGTTACCGCCACGCTTACACCTCGCCAAAAACGGGTAATGCCGCACGCAAGGCCGACTGACCGACATACATCGGCCACCCGACCCGCGTACTCCCTAGATAGAGAAGGCGCACTCTATCTCCCTGAGTATAGACTAGCAGTATAGACGCTGACCCTAGCGTAGAAACTTCCGGGAAACGCCCCGGCAACGGTTTCGAATTTAAGTGAGATTGCTACCCACCCCCTAGGTGAGCACTGTCTACAGTCAAAGGTCAAAGGTCTCAATGTATCAATTGGAAAAGCCATAACATCAATTCAAGCAGATATTTAAGGCTATACACCCTGAGTGACGGTGAATCCCAACAGAAGAATTGGCAAGGAATGATCGTAGAATCAAACGATGTTTTGACCTACAAAACTCGATAATTCTTCAAGAAACTACTCAGCGCAATCTGAACAAATGAAATAGATATGAGGAATTACTCTAAGACATCTAATATCAAGCGCATTCCACCTTTCCAATGTAAAAACTCTAGTGAAATGTTCAAAGCTCGCTACTACGACGCTAACGTCCGTAGCACAACCACTTCAACATTCCTATTCTCAGACAACCTGCTTTCTAACAAGCCACAACAAACAGTCGATATTATATTCTAACTTTGCTGGACAATCCCTATCTACCTTTTTCCGCCGCGATAACACATTTCTTGTATCTCTTTGCCCACTTCGATGGTTTATGTTAACGTGTCGCCAGGAGCTGACCCACCCAAGGCGCCAGTGCTTAGAACGAAAAATACTACAAATTTGTAACATGTATTTTTGCATGTACAGCCTCCAAAAACGTTTAACTAAATTTCCAATATATATTAAATCCTAATTAAATCCTAGCTTGGAAATATAAGAAATATTTACCCCTTAAATGTTTATGCTTATGCTTGGACGGTACAAGGATGAATGTCAATACTGCCGTGGTGGATTCACCAAACAAAACGTAGCATAGTTCTACCATAGGTTTTTAACTTGTCAGTCCTGGGATATTATATTTTTTCGAGGTTTAGTCTAAAATCAAATCTTTTCAAAACATTTAATAATAATTTCTCTAACTTTATCGTCATTCAAAAATACAAACCTGACTTTTATTTCAGAAACTGCATTCAATTTTCTAAATTTATACCAATATAATACATGCCTTAATTTAAATAATATAATTCATTAAATGGTAACCAAAATTAAATATATTCGTTCCAACCCTTTACAAAGCTGCATGAAGAGGGAAATAGTTGATTTTAATAAAAACGTAAAACCTAAATTGATTGTAATTTTCTTTAATTATGTACACTTTATGAGCAGAATATCTTATTCTTATTATCAACTAGCAAATGTTTTTACTCACATATTACACGCACGATGTTCTTGTGGGGCTGCTCTTATTGGGTTCGATATCACAATTTTTAATATTGTAAAGGAGATTCACTAAGAAAAATTCGAAAAAATATAAACATGAATATGACGTTGGAATATTTATAAAATAAGGCAAAGTTGGCGATATCCACTTAAGTGTTGGCGGTAAAGTTAGTGCGCAAGACACAATTGAATAATTTAAATTAAAAAAAAATTAATTAATTTAAAAAAAAACACGCGAGTTTTGCTTTTGCCGTTTGTTATATTTACATCAGTTTCCAGTTTTCGAAAGCTAGAAGTTTTCAACGAAAATTTAGCCTTGTGAGAAATATAATTTAGTTTGTAAAAAAATATCAAAATTATATTTAAACGACGATAAAGTTGAGAAATTTCTATTTTACGTTAAAAAAACTGATTTTGGCTCAGGAAAGAGTTATGACAGGAAACTCGTTTTAATAGCACTGTACTACGTTTTATTCAGTCACTCATGGTACTATTGACGTTTAACCCTGAAACATTACTAAAATACAATAAAATTTAAACTGTACGTAGTTATATACGACCAAAAATTTTAATATTGAATGTGCAATCGTAAAAATATACTTAAAACCTGAAATTTACAATATAAACTTTTCGAACAAATTCATCCTTCAATTATTAATTAAGCCGGCTTTCAATGGATTATTGAAAATTATTGGAAATTATCTAGCCGAAAAAATTGGTGATTTTTTATTCATTCAAAGAATAGAAACGGAGAGAATGTTTTATATAAATATTTGATTCTGAATATTAATATTTAATATCTTAAGAATTTATTGACATACTAATTTGACAAAGAGAAATCATAAAGCATTCTAAAACGGGAAAATCTTGTTAAAATGAACAGAATATAGTCTTAAGTAATATACTGATTTACTAACTTAGTCATAACTTCTAAGACATTTCTATAATATTTGTACAACAGCAGTGTAGATTATTAAAATCACAATTTGTATAGCCTTTAGATTCTATGGACTAGTGACGAGCATGTAGTGCATAATTAGTAAATTAAAACTTAAATTCTATAATTAGATGATAGCTATCTGCACGAAACGACAGGACAAAGATTTATGCTCGGCAAGAAGGAGGATTATTTTATATATAAAATTAAAATATTCAAAATAACTCTGATTTTTTGGTTAATGTTTTGTGAAACTTCAAATGTAATCTGATAATCGTTTAGTACGAAAGAAGCATATTCATTATAAGCTTGCTGAAAGAAAATGTATACTTTAAATGTTTGCTATAACTACCAACTTTTACTATAACCAACACGACCATTCGACTTTTTTTTTCAAACTGACATAAACTACCCTGTGGTTTATGGCATCAGGACGAGCTTAAACAGCAATTATTTTAGATTCCCTTGTCACCTAACAGAGACTATAAAACCTAAATCGTCCTATCCGGTACAGTAAACACCAACTCGCAAATGACGTCGTAAACCAAGGGTTCCAGACCATCGTTTACACCCCCCCCCTGCCGACAATAGAATCCCGTGAGAGAACGAGAGAAAAAAAAAGGAAACGCTTCAGGTCAATTTGCTTACTCGCGTCCAGAATGTAATAAAAGGCTATTTGGCTCAGAGAGAAAGGGTCTGCTCAATGGCCGGGCTATGGATTCTGCATAAGCTAACAAATCGGTCTGATATCCATGAAATCCATATATCATCATATGGGAAAAAGAGGGGTGAATATTATCTATGAAAATGTTTTTCGTTTAGTCATCCGGATGAGTATAGTCCAAATGGGCCTTAATCGACCAGTTAATGGCATTTAGTTTCCGACTGAATATCCTAAAAATATCCAAATATAAAGCACCCTTTGCCTAAACAGGCACGCATTAGCCACCGATCCATCATACGTTGAAATACTGTAAATACATATGTTTTACATCATCCTTAACGTCAAAATCTGTTCAAATTTGGCTTGTTTATGAACCGTGAACTAAATATAAAATAAAAAACTACGTGTGCGGTGTTTAATGACAGCTAGACAATGATTATTTGGAGATCGTGAGATGCGATCTTGTGTGACATAGGTTTTAGAAAAATATTTTCTTTATCGTGCCAACGTTTCGATCTTTATCCAGATCATCTTCAGGGCCTGGGATTTATAAACATTGTTTAAATTATACAAATAGATGTAGAATATGAAAAAATGAGTGTATACAATGTTAGCATTTTTAGACCCACTAAATGTATTTGTACTCACTCAAAGTGTTCATGCAGAAAAATATGTCGTGATTTTGATCGAATTTAAAATTCTATCCTTTCATAAAATCATTTTTTTACACATATATTTGTGATATTTAAACAATTTTTATTAATCCCAAGCCCTGAAGAAGATCTCAATAAAGATCGAAACGTTGGCATGATAAAGAAAATGGTTTTCTAAAACAACGGACCTCAACTCACGATCTCCAAATAATCAATAATGAACTACATTGCATCCACCAGACAGTCAGTTTAAGGGTAGTTCTTAATAACCTTCTAGTTTGAATTCTTCTGTTTTTTTCTTACTTGCTCAATATTCAAAACAAAACTGATATAAAAAAACTCATACAATTACATATATATTATTTATTAATTTACATAAACTCAAATCTGCACGTGCATGTGTATACATAACTATATCCACACGTGTACGGAAATTTGAAACTATCACTTCTTGCAGACCACCAGCAGTCCCAGCTTTTTTTATTGACAATAACTTACCAGCAGACCAATAAATGAATATTAAACACCCCATTTATATTCAATTAGCGGTACATAACAGATAGGTGGGGGCGTCGGTGTCCGCAAGGTTCAGTCTTTGACATGGCGCTCATCACTGTAAGGTACAGGTCTCGGGTTCTAATCCAGCGGCCCTGCATTCGAACCCGACATACTTACAAATGGGCTTTTTGTCAAACACACCGGCACCCTGAGGGTTTATATGACCTCTGCTGTTGTGAACCCTCGTCAAAAATAAATATCGAGTATCCACCACCCTAACTAAGTGAATGGAATGTAAAATAAAAAATATTGTATTTAAGAGAAAGTGAGAATGTGAGTGGGCTCGGATTTAGGAACTGATTGAATTGGGGCTGAAAGGACGTAGCTGTTGATAGACCCCTGAACGGATAAGACACCCGTCGTGCCAACATCCGGGGTCGATGATTCTCACGACCTGCCGGTAATTAATTTATTGTAAATTACACAAAGCTGGAATTACTCCATTACAATTCGTGGTCTGATTGACCAAATAACTTCTTTCAATTAATTAATCTTTTTATGGTTGGAATTGGTTAAAATGAAAAAGTTAATGTCATGAGCTGGGATTCGAATCCACAGCATTCGGCTCAGCTCAATACGCTGCTTTAACCACTTAAACTATCGTGACGATAACATTTTCATTTTAACCAATTTTTAACATAAAAATATTAATTAACTGGAATTGCTGTTGAACTGTCAGAACCGATAGACGCAATTATGTACAAGTATGTATGTTTGTATATTTAGAAGAAACAAAATTATCGATAAGTCACATTCGTACAAAAGGAATTTCATTACTTATAGTTTACATTGAATCGCCAGAACAAAAGTGTAACACCGCACACCAAAACTGCAAACACAAAAAGCCGACCTTTTGCGTCTATTTTAAACAAATCATTTATTTACCTTTAACAAAATCTGTAACAAGAATTGTTCCCTGAAGAATTCCTAAATTGACAAGAACTAAGAATAATAATTTAGCTTTTGTGTGAACACGTAAGTTGAGTAAATATTAGTTCAGGCAAACAAGCCAATATCCATGAAACTAACAATCCAAAATCCTGGCCGACTGAATTGAAAGCTAACAATTTACAAGTGGGTTTTTAATTCCCAAATTTTTCGTTATATATTTTGACGAGTTAAAAAAATTGAATTATAGAATATTATGTTTTAAAATTATTATTAGTTTATGTGAACGCATACACTTTTTTAAAATTTATGTCAGATCTTTTTACGTAAGATTTTTTGAGATGTAAAAGTTAGTGTCACGAGCGGGATTCGAACACACGACCTAGGGGGCTCAATACGCCGCTGTTCGAACCACGTGAGCTATCGTGACTTAGTTCCAATTGGACACCAACTCTCCATCTCAACCTATACCTTTTGAATTTTCTTTCTTTTTTTTTGACATTTTTCAAAAATCGTGTAATCAGGATTCGATCCACGGCAACTTACTGGGAGTGAAGTTATACTTTGTTTACTTGTTAACTCCATTTTCTCCTCCATCCAGATTTTGTATCCCGCTCGTGACAATAACTTTTTCATATCAACCAAAACCTTACGTAAAAAAATTAATTAATTGAAAGAAAAAATTTGGTCAACAGACCACAAAATATAATGGACTTACATAATATTTTATTCTTAGATAATACAATTATGAATTTTTTAGTTTTTATGATGTATATTTCAGATGAACAAGTTTTTGAAGTCCGCTTGACCAAATAATATCTTTCAACTAATTAATATGCATTTAAGGTAGTTAAAAAAAAGGCAAAAAGGAGGGAAAATTCAAAAGGTGGGGTTGAGGAGAGAAATTTGTGTCCGAGTGGATCGAAGTCACGAACGCTCAATTGGTAGAGCAGCTGCGTATCTAGCCGAAGACCGTGGGTTCGAATCCCGCTCGTGACACTGACTTTTTGTCTCAACCAATACCTTACTTAAAGATTAATTGATATAATAATAATAGCTACAAGTTGTAAGAATTGATTAAACAAACAGAAAAAACTAAAAGTTTTCATTTTAATATAATAGTTATTAATTTTTGGCCCCCATAAGACGTCTTAAGAGGAAATGGCCCCAAGATCTCCTTTCCGAGTAAACTGTAAAAAAAACAACAAAAAAACATAAACAATCAAAATTTTTGGTACTATTCTTAGTTATACGTTCATAAGCCCAACAATTAACTTTTCAGAAAGTAAAGAAATAAAAATAATTAAAATTCGTTAATAATTAAATTAGCTCTTTTGCATACTTTCTTAATACTTAAATCAATCAATAAAAATCTATTTAATTAATTGCATTAAATATTTATATATATATATATATATATATATATATATACATAAATTATATGCTTTTTCTCATATACA
>CM077106.1:5079181-5090480 GCA_039619505.1 Cimex hemipterus | reverse complement strand
TATAGATTTTTTTTAATGAAAACTTAAAATCCTGCATTATTTTCCGGGCAACCCAATATTAGCATTCATTACTAGATTTTAAGTATATAACTAAGTTTGTAAGTAAGTTTCAAAAAACATTGTACTAGGGTCTGATAGTCGACTTTAAAAAAAAACTAAAATCGTCATCGACTGCCCTGGATATTATGAAATAACGCAACCAAAGCTGTATGGAAATCTTTAACCAGGCGGCGACCCTATATTGACAAAGAAATCACGTTTGCTGGGGGAGGGGTGTCCCAAGGGTGTAAAATACATAGGGGTGACAACAAATGAAAAATTGAACAACGTAGTAAAGAAAGGAAAAACAGCTATAAATACTTTAGTTCAAGACCCATACATGAACTATGAATAAAATAGACACCAACGAAGTAATAGTGAAGCCAGCGATTTTATACGCTTGTCTTACTTAGAGCTACACTAGCGTAAAAAACATTAGTAGGGTAGGCATAACAAATGGGAAAGAGTTTGCATGTGTCTCTCGTTGATTGTGTTTATGTCTGTTAATGTTACGTTTTGTTTTCTGTGTAATAGTTTTGAATTGTTGAAGTCAAATTGTGTTTTTGTTCAAAATGGTGGGTAGCGAACAATCCGAAAATATTACACTCAGTACAAAATAAACAAAAACATAACTTTTTGGTTTACATTAATAGAAATAAACACAGCATCAATTACAGAATAGATACATGCAAACTCAGTCGCAACTTCGACAATATTTTAAATTAAATTCAATATCGATAATATAATAAAATTCCACACATCAAACATTTTTACATAGTCTAATTTTTGAACAACTTAGCTTTTCTTTTCCTATTTATCCCGAAAGGAATGAGAAAATTACCAAAGTTTTTTTCCCATATTTGGCTTTTTTCACCTCAAAGAAGCCTTATACAAAAATGTCTTTCTGCACCGTCTTCCTTCCCCATCCTTTCAAAATTCAACGTAAATCAACATAAAACAAGAATATCTCACTAGCTCTCTCAACAAGAAACGCAAGAATGGCATAATTACACTGAGACAAACACTTGAAGTGAGTAGAAATAGTTCGATTGAATATAAAAAATATATTTGCTAATGTATAAATTTGTTAAATGTAAACAATGTAAATCCCAGGCCCTGAGGATGATCTCTATAATGATGGAAACGTTGGCGCGATAAAGAAAATGTTTTTCTGAAACGTACATCGTATCAGACGGTATTTCACGATTTCTAAATGATCGTCGACCAACGGTCACTAATTTGTAATGCATTTTACATGCACATTCATGTATCCACGTGGATGGACCTATCACTATTCGCGGGCCACTAGAATTCCAGTTTTTGTGTTCTATATTTTACAAAATCCAGACCAGCCTCGAGAAGCATCTCGGGCGTTTTACGAGAAAGCTTTCCTGGCGATCTGGGTCAAAAAATATTTATTTAACAACTAATTTATATATTAGTGTAATATCTACATTTTCATTTATACTATGCTATATTTATTAATCCTCTCGTTAACGCGTATTTATATTTATTAATTATTACATGATTATTTTAAATTAATAATTTGCGAAGAAAATAAATAAATTCTAATTATAATCGCCATCCTTAAAGTTTATGTTTTTCCTCAGTAAATCACATTACAATTTTTAAAATATGCATAACCTCGAATAAAGCGTCATTTTAATAGGAAAATAAATCTATATTGCTCAACCGTTATTAAATATTTATTTATTAAATAATCTATATTGATTGAATGTAAAAAATATGTTTTTGTAATGTATAAAATAACTGTTTTTCACATTGTACATGTATTTGTTAAATTTAAACAATGTTCTTAAATCCCAGGACCTGAAGATGATCTAAATAAGGATCGAAACGTTGGCATGAAAATGATAATATTTTTCTGAAACGTACATCACACAAGACCGCATTTCACGATTTACATTAATCATCGACTAAAGGTCACTAATCACAGACGCGTATTATTAAAGAGTGAGCGTATTACAAAAATATTTTCATGGTTATTTCCACTGTGTAACTTTTTATTTTACCAGATGAGGTTGTAATACTCCAAAAAATTCGATCTCCAGGATAAAATCAATAATATTAAATTCTTACCTTCCAAACAAAAGTGCAGTTATTGTGTCAGGTTATTCTAAAAAAAATGTGAATTGTTATCTGAAAAGTTTTAAAAAGAACAAAATATTTTCTTTCTTTTGTAACACCTCTCTTTGTTGGGATAAGAAGCACAGAGATGTATATTTTTGTGTAGGCTCAATGCGGTTTGTTTTTCAAAAGGAACGGCTATCAGGGGAACAAAAGTTAATAGCTTTCAAATAATTATTTACATGCCCGGAGAAGGATAATATTTGGTTTAGTGTAAAGGTAAAATGGACGTACATCATTTCGTTTATCGGATTGTACATGCAATATGCACAATTCTACTGGAAAAATACGAATATTTTATATGTACTATAAAAATCTAACGCAAAAGGATTGCTAACAGTTATAATTGTGTAATGAACGCTTATGTTTCATGTTTAAAGTTTAATTAAAACTCGGAATAAAGTGTCTATAGTTTTTGATAGCTTACACAAAGCATACCTCTGTTGATACCGTTTCCAAATGGTGTATTGCGAATAAATTTAAAAAATTATATCAATAACGGATAAATCGTCTGGAGAGCCAAGTATTGACTGTTTTGGTACACGCCCTTCCAAAAAATTCTAATCGACATGGTAATTTCTAAATTTGTAAAGGTTTCAAACGATCGTGCTAATAAATAATCAAGTGGGCTAGTGTAACGGGTGATAATATACGTGTTTGGTCTTTGTGGTTCACGCTAGCCATCAAACTACAAAGCGAAATAAATTACTTACCGAAGATGTCCACTAAAACAAAAACAAAAAATGAATATTTAAACGTATTTTATAAACAATTATGAATAGTGGATCGAAAAATAAATTTCTATGAACTGGCTTTAAAATTGATTTTGGCCAGCGGCCCTGCATTAGGACCAAACTTGCTGATAGATCAAAATAATATTTCTGCCTTTTTTCTTGCTGTAGGATGTCTCTTACTTATACTTTAATTATTTTTAAGCTTTTTTAATTTTACATTTTATATTGCATATGAGTTTCGCGACACTCTAAGCCCCACCTTCGTACATTATTTTTAACGAGCCGCGCCAGTCGTTTGACTTTGAAGTTGTTCCAAGTGGTAATGTCGCCGAGCTTAATACGACTTGATGAAGTACGTACAATTTTAAAACGTGTAGTCAAACGAAATAAAGTAGTTAGAATGCATTAATAAGACTGTCGTACGTCTTGGTGAAATTTAGGTTGAAAATTTATTCTGTTTATAACCTCGACGATGCCACAGTTCAATATTTTACAATATAGCGCGACACTTATGAACAAAGCTCACTCTAATATAAAAAATACTAAAATATTAAAATTTAGACTGTTTCCATCCAAATATCAGTCACTAAATTCAAAGATATTGCAGTTATGAAAAAGAAAATCTAATAGGGATAAAAAAAATTTCAACTTTATTTCATTTTTTCATGTTTATATTTAAATAAAACATTATTAATTTTGTGCTAAATAAAGTTTTAAGAAGTACAATTGTCTTCGAAATTTTAAAATAGAACTTAATACTGAATAATTAAACTGTTGTTTAAAAACTTTAGCTTCTCTTTAAACTTATTTTGAATAACAAAACAGACCAAGGAATCACAATTAATTCATTTCATCTTCAATCGTCAGTTTCTGTGAGGGAAGAAAAGTGTGCATGCTCAAAAAGAAATCGTGCTATTATTTCAAAACGAATCAAGAAACTTTTAAGATGTTCATATTTTATTTTGCGTTTTGCTTAAAAAAACTCAAGAAATGTTGAGCTTTGACTTCTGTTAAATTATAAATTAGTTTCTAAAATCTGAATCGTGAAAAGAATTGACTTTTTGCGTTATTTTTATCCCAAATCTGATATCAGTATTTTAACTGTAATTCAAAACGTAAGTAAAGAAATAAGATTCAGAATTTCATTAATTTGTTTTCAGTGACTATATATTTGTGGTCTAACATTGACGTCATAATTTGAATACAAAATCTACAAAACAGGATTAATGATGGTAAAGGGTATTCAAATTAATATAAATTTTAAGAACTTTTTCAAGTACAACTTCAAATTCATAATTATATATACTGTTTGTTTTGTTTACTTTTTTAACATAAAAGGTATACAAATTTTTGTATAATCCTTCATTGTTCAAGAGAACTCTGCTCATGTCGTAGTTTGATGAGAATATTTATTGATCTTGAAGAAAGAATTTCCGTAAAATCCATCAGCGTTCGACGGGGTTGGTCCGAGTTGAGGACGTGGCCCATACCTAACCATAAGTTTATTTCCTGGCGTTTATAGCTTTTATTGATGTTTCTTCTGCTGCAAAATAATACTGTAAATGGTAAACTGTAAAAAATGGTAGTTCTAAAATATTTGTTTGGCTTTAATTGAATATCATAACCGAAGAAAAGTGAATTTTTTTAAAAGTTTAAATCCATCTAAAAATGATAACAGGTCTAGCAGTTACAAAACTGAACACAACTGGACTAGAGAAAATTATTTTAAAAGACAACTGTTTTAATAGTTAGGGGCACTAACTACCTTAATAGATCTATTGCGATTCTCTGATTTTTTATATACTCACTGTCCTGCTTCAGGCTATTAACCAACCTCCACAGCTTTTCCAGCGGTTCCTTGGTATAAGATCTTGCTTGTAGTGTTTCTTGTTCTAGTTGAAACACCTGCACCTGCATGGCCCTTCACAGCCACATGTGTTCGGCGGTCTCCTCCTTTTCCTGGAAATATCTGCTCAGTGTTTCTTCTGTCCGTACTCCCATCCGGAGGTGTATTTTCTTAAATAGCAATGCCCAATCAGGAGTCTTACCTCCTCGATTGCGTAGACGAGCGCCTGGTGCCGGTAGTGAATCGGCGGTTTTCATGCCTGCGTGTGTTTGCACGGATATGCGTATGACCGGCGTGGTACCCTAGGGGAAGCGAAGGATCGGCCCACCTAGGCTTGGCCTATGGCGTCCCTCGAAAGCGTGTGGCCGGTGCGGGCGAATCGTTGGCTGAGACCTTTGACCGTAGACAGTGCTCACCTAGGGGGTGGGTAGTAATCTCACTTAAATCCGAAACCGTTGCCGGGATGTTTCCCGGAAGTTTCTACGCTAGGGAAGCCTCTATACTCAGAGAGATAGAGTGCGCCATCTCTATTTAGGGAGTACGCGGGTCGGGTGGCCGATGTAAGTCGGTCAGTCGGCCTTGCGTGCGACACTACCCGTTTTTGGCGAAGTGCAGGTGTGGCGGTAACAACCCTTCGGGGTGCGAAACCACTACACCGTTGTTTCGACGACGATGCGTCAGCTTGCAGTTTGGGAATCGGCCTGTCCGGTAGGGGCTTATAGCCTAGGCACGGACATTAAAGATCCTCAAAGTCAGCCAGACGTTGAGTCCGGGAAAGTTTGCCCAATCAGGAGTCCAACCAGAATCCCGGTTCGGTTGCAGTTGCCTTGCAGTAATTCTTTTAAAAGTTTTGCGTATGGTCTTTCTATGAATCCTTCGCTATCCTCGTGCCTGACGTATTGTTCCACAAGATTTTGGACTCATTAAGTATCCATTTTAAGATGTGTCCTCTTTTGTGGTGAGCTGCTAGGCCGGAGTAGGTTTCTGGCATCATATCGCCCGTGTCGGCTCCCTTTTTGGCCAATATGACATCATTTTCGTTTCCTCTATGCCCCGAATGTCGGGACCCATTCCTTGGTCGTTATTGTGTCGCTTACTTCCGTCACGGCCTCCATGCTATCAGACCAGACGGACCTCATCGGACGCTATTTGTCTTCGTCTCGCATGAGGCCCCTGAGATCTGCCTGGCTGACAGATAAAAAGGCTATCTTCCGGGAATGTACCATAGTTTTTTTACTTTTCTGGCGCATTGTTCAATCGCTATGATTTCAGGCTGGAAAACACACACACCACACACACACACACACACACACACACATATATATATATATATATATATATATATATATATATGTCATTTGTTTCCCATTTGGTATAGTAGTTGATATTTACATTAAGCTTCAGAATACAATTCCACCAGTCACTCAGGTCACTCAGGAATTTTTTTAATGTTATTATTGTACAGATTGTTTGACTGACAAAAATAGTAACGTGGTAACATTTTTTGCTTTTGTTCGATTCAGAAGAAGTGTCTGTAAAGGGTATAACAGTAAATTACCTTTCATTTCTTCTAACCTACACGAACACCGACTCAAAAGAGTTAGAGAGTAGAAGGAAAAAGGAAAAGAAATGTAAATAAATGAGGAGAGAGAAGGAAAGGAGGAGAGAGAAGATTATATAAATACAATAAAATTAGAAAACTTTTAAAACTGTCTAATGCTAAAAATATGGAGCGGTAGCGTAGCTATTCGATACGAAAATTGAAATCGTAGGGAGAATATCGTCGAAAACACCGGGAAAATAGTAGAAAGCAATTGTGTAGTTGTGTGGAAAAGAAGACAGTGATAAAGAAATGGCGTGTCAGTGTTCATTACGGCGTTGTTTTGAGCAGGCGATAAAATCCCAGCATAAGTTGGCCGCATTCATTCAGCTATACCCCAATTTTTCCCCTTCATTTTATTTTTATGCAATCAACAGGGCAATTTTCTGCACCACATCAGCGATATCATCGTTGTATGACCGACTAGAATGCTTTTCCGTACACGTATACACATTTAAAGCAATCTCCCGGTAAAGAAAAGGCACTCTCTTTTGACTCAAATTGTACCAATGAAAACTAGGTCGAATTTAGATTAAATTGCTTCAAATTGACACAATCAATTAATACACGATATGTGATTATTCTTTTTGAAGAGAGAATCAATAATCTGGACGAAACATTTTATTAATTTTAGCCAAAAAGGCATTCTGCCGGGAGGCAAACAAAAAATTGATACTCCTTTTTTCTTCTTTGAATTAAATAATTTTAATTAGACATATTTTCACATTTACATTCATCATATATTATTATTTGTAAATATATATTTAGGGTATTTATTTTTATAAAATTTCATATATTAAACCTATATTTTTTTTTTTAAATTTCTTGTTTCGCCTATAAAGAACATCATTCTTCTTGACGAAGAACTTACTTTTAAAATATTTTAATATGTTCACAGTAAATATTTAGAAATATAATATAAATATATTTTACCTTTTTATGTTGATATAAACAATTTGAAAAGATTTGTTCATTATTGTTCTATATTACTTTATTGTACCATGTGAGTTTTTATAAAACACTGACTTTTACTGTAAAAACTTGCCGATTTTATTGTAATTTTCATTGCAGTCCCAAAAGAATTTTTTACGAGAATCTGGTGTTTTTCACACATTTTAAATGTAAATTACAGTCTGAAACGAATGATCCCAGAACCTAAACAATCGGTGAATTTTTCTTTAAAATAATTATTTATTCATAAAATAGTAATGTATACGTAAATACTAACATTAATTTAAAATATTGAATAATTCTATCAAACTTCTCATATAAATATATATACACAGAAAAAATCAACTCACTGCTGGAGATCATTTCGTTCCAAACTTTGCATCTTCATAAAAGAGTGAAAAAACCAATTTCTTCTGATGAAGTCATTGGAATATGCAATGTGCTAGAACGTGACAATGTGGTTTTCTCCACTTGCAGCAAAGAAATGCAATCAACAAGATGTGTATTAGGAAACAAGGACATAATTCAAAACACCAGCCTGAGGATGTTGTCAGCTGATATCATAAAGCAAACTGAATGAACTGAACATTAAAATTAAAATACAAGAAACTCAAGACGAGCCAGATGGATTTCCTGAAAAATCGCAATCCAAAAAGGTGGGCATACCACTGGAAGTCAATTGAATGGAGAACTTTTGAGAGAATTTGCAAAGCGCCAGGAGTTAGTACTTATTAACAATTACCAATCCAACATTTAAAAAAATCCAAGTTTCACAATTTTTTAATTTTTTCGTGCAGAACAATCATGAACTTGTTCTTTAATCAACTCTTTAATGTAATAGGTTTCCTTAATGCATATTTAAGGTTCCTTCAGGTGGCCCAAACCAGATTTTTGTACAGTCAGTAATTTTAAATTTTAGAAGTAATTTATTAAAAATTACTTTTTTACCGTTGAGATTTGGAATGTGGTTTATACTGAGCTTTTTGTTGGATATGGTGAGTAGAAACACCTAAATTTTTTGACACCTATCGCCAGTCACCCTTTATGTATTTGAATACACCAACATTTATTTTGGTATTTCTTTAATGTGTGTATTTTTCATTTGTACAATATCGCGGAATACTGCTAAAAACTTGCACAACTTTCGTTTCGTTCAGACAGCTTTAATGCATATATTTTTTGTGTTTTTTAAACTGTTTTATATTTTTAAAACCTGGCATCACTTGTTTATCACTCGAACGAGGAAATTGGTTTGCAACAAAAATAAACTCTAATTCTAATCCGTTGAATTCATTATCCATTAATGTTATTCATTATGAAGAAAATCGTTTCTTTGATTATTCGGTTCTTGTGGTTTGTTGCGATGGTTGTTTTTGATCCAGAAAATATAGTTAAGAGGGAGCAGCACATGGTAATTAATGCAAAGTTTGAACTTATTATTAATTAATTTTAATAGTAGAGCATTATACTGCAACATGATAATTTCTTTATTAACAGACCTTTCGATATGACAAGAGTCCTCTTCAGTTTTGTTTACATTTGTATATCATGTGGATTTTCCTACCAATGTGTACGTCCTCTTGATATACAAATCAAATTAACAGTGAAGAGCATTCATACCACGTTGTCGAAAACGTACAGCACAAATAGAACAATTATAAAATAAACGTAGACTAATTTAATTATTATTTAACAAAATACTATTTTATTTCTTGTAATTACAAAAATCTAGCAAAACAAGTATCAATCATAATTTTTATTTGAAAATAGCCTATCCTATGATTTTCAGAGATTGTTAGATGCTGTTTTCAAAATAAATACTTAATAGAATGTTATTCTAAGTTAAATAAAAAATATGATTCTTTTAAATAATTAATTATTCTGTAACTTGTATGCTGAATGCGTGTGTTGAAAATTATTGACCTTTTCTTCAAGAACTAACAAAAAATGGTATTTCCCCATTTTGTTATACATAAAGATTATTACTGACATTAATCAACTCTTGGAAACGTAAGCATTTGGGCTATGAAAAATGTGGTACTTGGCAGGAAAGTCGGATACTTATTTTTCAAGAAGCATTTATGTTATTAACATAAGGAATTTACGTTCCAGAAAAATGAACTTTTTAAGTCTTCCAAACCGCTTGTGATTTACACTAAAAGCTTTTCCTTCTTTTTACGTTGCAACCGGAAAGGGGAGGAAAGAACCCTTAAAATAAATAAACATTCACTTTTGATAGGGGGTCGAGTGAGTGAAAGAAGTTTGTTCTTTACGATCTATAACTGGATAATATATTTTTTCCAAAATAAGCTTATACAGCCGTTTATACAGGTGGTGGTGCAAAAACAGTTCGAATGGCCAAAGGGGATGCCCGATGTCTGAAGAGCGCGAACCGGCAGGAGGGTTGAAAAAATCGCTGAGACCGCCTCACCCTCAGCCGTCAGGGGGAAAGAGGGTGAACAGTGGGAGCTAAAAGAATCGCTCCCACCCCCGCCGAAGGATCCCTCTTTTGTCCTTCCACGTTCATCAACCTTCTCTATTGAAAGGTTTTTTGAAGACTTGTAATTGGACGGCTATTGCCCGGGGAAGGAAATTGACTTTAGCCCGGAAAAGGAAAAAGGGTAGGAGTTTAAAGTGTGGAGTTGTTCCATTATGTCAACCCACCCTTCGCTATCGTGTCGCCTCCTCTTACATTAAGAAAAAAATATACCAACGAGAAAAGGCTATAAGAGAGAACATCTCTTCTATCCTATTTTGTAAACGGGCTATTTACATGGAAGCATTGCATTGTAATGAAAATTCAACCAAAAAACCTTAAACAAATACAACAAACTTTGGATGTTTAAGTAAAAAAAATATGAACAACCAATATTTCATTTACAAAATATTATTTCACAAATTTCTTAAAAATACATAAAATAGTAGAAGGTACATACACACTTAACAAAACAAAGTTTGTGAGAACACAAAGTCACAAAATCTAGGTGATGACGAGATGTATTCATATATATTAAAAAATTGATTGATTATGTTTATTTAAATCATTCTTATGACTTTTCTACATATAAGAAAGTTTTCAAAATAATTCAACGAGGGCGTGAAATTTGTTGTTTAGAAAATACTACATTTAGCTGTCATTTGCATCGTAAGGATAAGGAGGGTCAGCTGTTTTATCAATATCAGCTAGTTTTTTTACGAGGGTTCGCAACAGCAGAGGTCATATAAACCGGTAAGGTAGATAACCTCTAGTTAGGTTCACTGCATGAAGTAACTTTTTCTGTTGTCTTGTCTCCTACTTCAACATTCCTCTCTTCGATTACTGCTTCGTCACTAATAGTGGACTTTCGGAGGAAAGAGACAAAAGACCGAAAAGAATGATAAATGAATGTATTAATCTTATTTTGGGCACTCATCGAATATCCATACTGTAATTTTTTTACGTGGGGTCGCAACAGCAGAGGTCATATAAAATCCTCAGGGTGCCGGTATTTTTGACAAAGCCCATTTGTAAGTATCTCGGGTGAGAATGCAGGGCCGCTGGATTGGAACCCCGGACTTTTGCGGCCACCGACGCCTCACATGTAAATTTTACAAGCATTAAAGTGGACCATGTTCTGTCTTTCATTAACGATGAAGCTATTATATCATTTACCGATGCTTAACTGAAACTGTCCATACACACCATATTGAGATGGGAAGAGCATTAGAAAGAAAAAACTACAGAAATAGATTTAAGATGTATACAACTATAGTGGTTGATAGGACGTCACTCCAAACATACCATAAACTAAAATGTAAATTATAATATACTTGCGATAAAATAAAACATTATTTCACAAACAAGTCTTAAAGCCTATATGGACTATGGCTTTCAATTTGGTAACATGGTTAAGGCAAGTTGGTGCGTAATGCATAAAGACTTGTAAAAGGATATTATTGGGTTGTCCGGAAAATAATGCAGGATTTTGGTATTAAACAAAA
>CM077106.1:5065858-5079081 GCA_039619505.1 Cimex hemipterus | reverse complement strand
GGATCACAATTTTGGATTATAATCTCAGTATACCTTATAACAAGGTGAATCTTCAAAGATGTCACATTTCCGGTGGTTGATGAAGCTAAATTACACACGGTTTATAGGCGGTTGATTCGTTTTGAAAAATACTTCATCTTCGGATTAATAAACGAATCTCAAAACTTTCCACCAAAAATGGATAAAATAATTAATTGTAAATCTAAATATTTGGACATCAAAGAACAGACCTTATTGTGTTAGTTATAGCACATTACATCTACCTTTATTTAACCAAGAATAGCAAGTTCAAAGAATGTACAAAATAAATAAATGAACTAGAGTTGCGAACTACTTAAGGCAATACTTTTATGAGTCCTAAGTGTTCTGTAATTAATTGAGGTTAGGTTCATTATTACTGGAAAGGAGATCTCTCGGAAATTTAATAATTTTTTAATTTTTCGTCATTAAATGTATTGAATTTGATGATTTATGAAAGTTGTTTATGGCAATTTACCGATACCGGGGGTGGATTATATCTGGTTTATTTCTTTGCCCTATGGGTAGTTTCTTCAGACACAAAAGGGTGAATCAAGGATTATTCTGAGGATCACGGATTGGGATCTTTGGATGCGAAGGATATTGAAATGGCTAAACCCACACGTCCCGTCACTAAGTTCAGTCGGCGTCACAATGATTTAGAAATAGGCCATGGATAATTTCAAAATTCAAATACAAGTATTGGCGACCACACAAAACCTTCAAGAAAGCGAACAAATATAGAACGTTTTTTCAACAGCCAGCTTTTTATTAATGAATTAGGAACAACCTATAAAGATTTTAACAAGATCAAAATCCCAAAATTCATATCTTATCTGAAAGTTGGATAAAATTACGGATAAAGATCCTTCAAGTTTTATGGATAAATTTCTCGTGTTAACAACAAAACTACTATTACTAATATTAACTAATATTACCGGCGTAGAGAAAAATCTTTGGAAAAGATGTAAAAAAATATAATAAATAGAATTTATTGTTTCTTGACTCTGAGTTCTTTGCTGTTTTTTTTTTTATTTTTTTTTTATTTGCCACTTCTGAGAAATTAATAAAAACATGTTGAAATTCTATGGTAATTACTGACATATATTGGCTTTATCTTCTCCATGAAGTGATAACAAAACATGATAATGTTTCAATTTATTTAATGGAATAGATTTTTTTTTAAATGGATGTAATACAATATTAAAAAAGAAAGCTTGTATATGAAAAGATTCCATCATATTCACGTGAACTGAGGTTTTTTATATTCGCAAACGATTTTCAAACACAAGTGCTTGTTTTGCATACCTCAGTGATATTTAATTTAATATGTTTCGGTGAATGAATAAAAAATAAATTTTCCTTTTAGCAAATCAAGACACATCAAGTTATTGATTTCTGTAGAGATTAGTGACCGTTAACGGATAATTATTCAAATATCGTGAGATGCGGTCTGGTGTGATGTAGGTATCAGAAAAACATTTTCTTTATCGTGCCAACGTTTCGATCTTTTATTGAGATCATCTTCAGGGCTCAAAGTGTTTGTCTTCTGTGTAATTGTGCCATGTCATGTTGAGAGGGATCTCAATAAAAGATCGAAACATTGGCACGATAAAGAAAATGTTTTTCTGATACCTACATCACACCAGACCGCATCTCACGATATTTGAATAATTATTGATTTCTTTCAAAAGAAATAAAATTGCATTCGTTTTAATAAATATCAGATATTCATTAACTATTTAATTAAACAGTTATATTTTGCAACAGCCTAATTGGAGGCTAATATAAGCTCGCGTGTATAATTATTTGATTAATTAAATTAAATTAATTATTTTCAATTTCCGAGAATATTGAATTTATTAAACTATTGACTGGCATTAAAATTTGTTTTTTGCTCTTCATTGATGCAACCACTCAAAAGAAAAGGTTAAGAACATTATTATAAAAGAATATTTATCAAATTCTATGTTTCATGTTATTATAGGTTATTACGTATTTTGTATTATGTACGTTTATTAGTTTTTTATATTAGGTTTTCTAGTAAAACAATTACAGCTGGCGATAATTTCGAACAGACGTAATTGTACTCACATGATCCCATATCAAAGAAGTAAAATCCGATTCTTACATTGGAGGAACGAGTATTGGAGCTTTTGGGTCTCAACTTTTCGCTTTAATCTCACATCCGACGCTGGAAAGCTCCAACATTTTCCACGATCAAATAAATTCACTCCATACAATCTTATCCAAATAAAAAATAAGAAATCTTACAGTTCCGATGTATGTATGTGTGATATATTTCGAACCCGATTTGAGTATGCTTCTTATATAATAGATATAAAGAACAAAAGAGAGAGAGAGAGAGAGAGAGAGAGAGAGAGAGAGAGAGAGAGAGAGAGAAGTGAGAAAGCAAAACTGTACAAACCACGTTCTTCAACGAATAGAGGTAATAAGTAACCGAGAATTATTCACCTCAAAGGTAAAGTTATGTGAAATATTTGGCTAAGATAAAATATTGTATGCAGTAAAATGTTCTAGGGATCTTATTTGTTTGGATATTTACTATTTTCTGTTCTCTCTCTCTCTCTCTCTCTCTCTCATTCGATCTGCTTTTTCAATCTTTCTAGCTTTTTCTTCTCTTTGACTATATTCTATCTATCTCTTATCACTTACACTCTTACTCTTTTATGCCTTTTTCTTTATTTCGAAATCTATCAATTCCCTTTTTTCCGTCATCCATTCTCCCTTTCTTTATCTGCCTACCTATCTATATAACTAATATATGTATATTTTATCTCTTTCTCACTCTTTTTCACACTCTCACTCTCTCTCTCTCTCTCTCTCTCTCTCTCTCTCTGTTTCTATCTCTCTCTCTTGTTTTTCTTGTTTTTGATATATATTATATGTGAAATATACTCAAATTGGGTTCGAAATATATTATACATATGTACATCGGACCTGGAAGATTGTTTATTTTAATTACAAATTACCCTATAAGGTTTATAAGGTCGGAAGGTACGACAATTCTGGCTGTTGAATTAAATTTGATTGATTGGTACGTGAGTCGTACGTTCCCAAGCGATTCGATAGACTGATTATGTCTGGGTAGGCACATGTCTGTTGTTCGTACTCGCTCAATTTTCAATTCCAATGTTTCCAAGACGACGAGGGGCCTAATACTTCACGTGAATATGATGGAATCTTTTCATATACAAGCTTTCTTTTTTAATATTGTATTACATCTATTTAAAAAAAATTCTATTCCATTAAATAAATTGAAACATTATCATGTTTTGTTATCACTTCATGGAGAAGATAAAGCCAATATATGTCAGTAATTTAACCATAGAATTTCAACATGTTTTTATTAATTTCTCAGAAGTGGCAAATAAAAAAAAATATAAAAAAAAAACAGCAAAGAACTCAGAGTCAAGAAACAATAAATTCTATTTATTATATTTTTTTTACATCTTTTCCAAAGCTTTTTCTCTACGCCGTTAATATTAGTAATAGTTTTGTTGTTAACACGAGAAATTTATCCATAAAACTTGAAGGATCTTTATCCTTCATTTTATCCAACTTTCAGATAAGATATGAATTTTGGGATTTTGTTCTTAAAAAAGGTAATTTCCAAATGTTGATTTTTAAGAATATTACAGGAAGTTTAATCTCGTTTATCGATTAAACCAGAAACAAATGTTTACAGATTTTTTTTTAGCAATTAGAAGGGAAATAACCGATACTTTTATAATTGGAAAATAATATTTTATTTTAAACTTTTGTTGCTGACTATTCAAACAATATAACGAAAGTATGTTAGAGAATTTTTACCTATTAAGATAAAATTGGTCAGATAGGGGTGTGGAAATTACCGTTATCAACTTTTCTAAATGTTTATTGAATTCCGCCTTCCAATGTTATGGATATTGGTATCATTTTAATCCTTTACTACATTGAAACGTTTTGTAAACTGAATGAGCCTATTTCTTGCTTAGTTTAACAATCCTTGGATGAAAATGATGCTGAGGTGTGACTTTCTTGTAACGACGCTATTGAAAAGAGACACTTTGAAAAGCTCATTTCTATTAAAAATTTGGGGGTTGAGATAATGCAAAGGTTGCAGGATTATGGAGACGACATTGATACTGATCTAACAAAACCATGCAAATTGTCAAACAATCTAGGCATGTTACAATCAAGAATGTGTGCCACTTACACAAATTGTGAAAGGAAAAAGTTCAATACCAATTGATTCTTCATAATTGATCTCTTTCTCTCTCTCAGTCTCTATTTTTTCCGCTGAACATTAAGATAATGTTTCTTCGAACTTAATCATTCTTACCTAATATAACCAAAACAAATTTTAAGTTAACCGTCCCTAACCTCACATAACCCAACCGACCAATGTCGAGTCACCAGCTATTGCTTCCCGTATTTACTCAGTGCCCTTCAAAGGAAATGAGGATATTTAACATCCGTACCTAGCCTTTTTGGCCAAGTGGAAGTTTTGATTCCCAAGATGAGGTAGATGCACCTCCGCTCACGACTTGATGGGTGTTACAGCTTCAAGCACTTCAAGTATAAAACCCGAGTGGAGACCACACCCTCCACATGTCCATTCCGAGTGGATGGGGCTGCATTAACACCAGACCGTGTGTCTCACGGCAAAAGGTTACCCCAGGTGGCTTTCCCTAAGAATTGGGTCCCCCTAGACGTATACTGCCCTCGGAAGGAAACTGCGAACGGTACTCCCGAGCAAAAGGTTTACGCATCGCCACTAAGCCACTACGAGTCCATTCCCATGTAACAGGGGGGGACATGGAACATTCTGCTACTAGTTCAGATGGTCTAAGTAGACACGATCTGGTACCCTAACCCTAGTGCGTCTCTGATAAAGAACGCGCCGTCCTCTACCATCCCGGAGGTCGACTCGAATCCTTGCCACGCTCTCAAGGCTATACTGTTATGTTGTGCCTCGAGACCACCTTGCATCCAAGGGAGAAGTCTCAAGGAGGTATGTCAAAGTCCCTGGATTGACAAAGGGAGGAGAAAGAAGACACGTAACTCACCATTTCAGGTTGCACTCCGCTCCTTGACCACACTGTGACCACACAACGTTGTTCCACATTAAATGGGTTATGGCTACCAAGGATGAATAGGTGAGATGCGAGTGTCTTAGGTCAGTCACTTATTGAACATTCCTCGAGAATCCGCATTGTAAGACTAGGGCTCTCGTAACACAACCGAAGAAATATGAAGCTGCTGTGCGTAAGAAGAAACCTTTTCCAAGGCACCACTGTTTGTGAGTGGTTGATTTTGTGATGCGACAGCTAAGGCAGCGCAATATTAAAAGGAAGGGTAGCGAGGAAGTGTGCTTCCGTTTTCCGGCGCACCGTGGGCTGCATCAAGCTATTTTAGAAAAAATATAAAATAATCTACTTCCCTATTAAAAAATGAAATTGTTGGCAAGTTTAAACTTTAGAATACAATACTAGGGCTACAGATGAGTTTGAATGTATTCTAATGTCATACAGTTTAAACACCACAATAGTTTTTAAATTAAATTTATCCATGATTTCAAACGAAAAATTATAATATTGAGGGCTGATAATAATTATGTCAATGATAGGAAGGAACTCACAATTACACTTCCTTTATTTTTATCAATTATATCTGTTGTTATAATTAATCATGAGGTTTTATTTTGTTTTCCTTTTCGAACCATTAAGCAAACTTCGTCGTACTTCGTAGAGTTTTGTCTGTTTTTATTTAGACATTTATATATAATATTAATCATTTTCTTTTGACCAAGCACTTTTATCAGATGTATGAATTTCATTAATTCTAATTGGTACATTTTTGGCCAGAAAGGGAATGTTCACATTTAGACCAAACAGTTTCTTACTTTTCTTTTTCGCCGCCATCTCTATTATGTTAACATGGCTATGATTTGATGTACAGCACTAATAGCAAAATTTTAATTTTTAATTTTTTAGAGATATTGTTTATTTGTAAAACAATCTATGGACAAAGGTTCTTTTTGTTCCCTAAAAGAAGCTGTATTGAATACTTCTTTCAACCTACCATCTATGTATAATAATTACAAATTGCACAATTTTATTTCCAAAACACATTGCTTTCCTAGTTGTTCTTTGTATGAACAAGGCTCATTTTTTATAATGGTTCTTTTTGGCCAGTTTCATTAATAATGAAAATTGTTAGAAGATCGTTCAGCAATCGTTGAAGAAGCTTTGGGACAAAAGGAGTTCAATTTTATTTAATGTCTTAAAACGAAAATGTCGATGAAAATATTCATTAGGTGTCTACGACAGATATAAAATAAAAAGAATTTCGTACGATTGCCTTTTTTCATGTAACGCAAACGGTGAGTAAAAACCCCCATTTAAAGTTCAATATCTTTCCCGGAGCGTTTCCAGGTCTCTAAATGGGATTTTAATGTTCTACAAGGTGCTGGGAGGAATAAAGGAGTGATAACAAGGGATAAGTCAAAGATGTAACGGAAACGCAGAAGGGGGTTCGGATATTGTTTCAATAAAGGGCGACAGTTGGCACAGTTTGATGCAATTTCAGTGCAATAAGCCGATGTTAGTATAATTTCAGATAAACGGTAAGTTGGGCCGAAAACTCCTTAGGGAGCCAACGATAACATGAACTTTTGATGAATAACTTACATCTTTTGGGTTCTGGTGAGAAACTACGTCCAACTATAACCTATAGTAATAGGTGATGAAAAAGAACAATACTGTAAATTTGCCGATTTAACACGGCTACGGTTACTGGAACTTATATATGCTACGTAACGTACTAGACCTCACAACAAATCTGAAACCAATGTTTCGACTGCCAAAATATATACATAGCATATAAACCTAGCAGTAGAATATGCAAAACAAAAACAAACTAGTTACAAGGGGGTTTGCTCAGATAGTAAAAGCGAAATGGGAAAACTAAAAGGAAATCAGAAGGGTTTTTGTCACGGAACATTTAGTAATGAGTATCCAAGAAATACGGAGTCTCGAGTCACCTTAGCCATACCCCCCCCCCAAAAAAAAAAGGTAAAATGGTCCATAGAGTTGACTCTTCTCATGGACTGGCAATTGGCGTATTCATCCGCAGGGGCAGGCCAATTTTTTAATTTTCCCCTTAGTAGGACGAGAGCCTTGGTACCGTGGATATCATTACGAAAGGGCGCAGAACACGGCCGATAATGCTTACCAATTATGGGCTACCTGGCATCTATCTCAATAAGATAGGAAAAATGTCACCTCAATGCCAAGTTGGTAGTTCCCTGGAAGATCTTCAGCACATCATAACGAGATAGAGAGAAGAAAGACGTACCATCTTAGAAGAAGATATAAACTACGAAATTCTGCTTTCCTCAAGCAACACACTGTAAACTGTATAAATTCGTGTGCAGTGCAAAAATAAAAATATAACAAGAGGAAATAATTGTTGTACTTAAAGTTAACCATGTAATAATTATTTTGTTCAATGTTGTTCATTGTCATGTTGTTGTTGTTTGTTGTGTGTATTGATTATATCAAATAAACAAAAATAAATAAATAAAAACAGCGGCTATGCTTATTCAACGTATTTATAGTATTGTAATTACACTTGTCTGGGCTTGCAGGTTATGGAATATTTTCAGCCTTGTCATTTTCACGCTGACGCTTATGATTTGTGAACTGTGACCTCTTTCAGCCCTAACGAGTACGGGCTTTCAGTTATTTTTCTGTTTGAAAAAAAAATATAAACAAAAAATTGGTCGTGTCCATCCACTTACGTTCTTTTGTATGAAGATGAGCAACTCGACTGACAAAATTACCAACTCACCTGTAACACAAAAAATTACCAAATGTTAAATAGAATCAATTTTGCAACACATTTCTTTATAATAAACTAAACATACATAAAATAATGCTTTCAAAAATAATGTGTTTTATAAGTACTAATAGAAAAGGTAAAGACCACGCGAGATAATTGTAATAATACATTAAAAATAAATTCATGACTTTCGAGTGAATATTTTACATTCCCCTCACAAATGTAATCAATAGTGAAATTAAAGTCTATTTTATTTTTAACAGCGTTACTCCATCGAGTGAAATATGTAATTGTTTATTTATTTTATTCGGACAGCTGCCTGCATCAGTTTGTATATCTGTTTTATGCCAATTATGAGGTATTCACTCAAATTACCGGAAGAGTTGCCATTTCACCTTTAAACACGAATACAAATATAAAATGATGAAATATTTACAAACATGATATAGATGCCATCAGACAATAATGCCGAGTGTTTTACCTTATGTGAGTGAATCAACTTCAGCGTAAAATCGCGTGGTGGTTTTTCGTGTAGCTCACTTACCTTTATTTGCATGTGACGGTTTTCTGGTAAATTTCCTTCACATCGTTTACTCTCTTAAACAAAACAACTGAAAAAAAAATCTTTCCGATATGCAGTACAATTGCAATAATCCGGAGCAGAAATGGAACGGGATTAATTACGAATTATAGAGATTTTCAAAATATCGAATTTATTTTATTTATTGTAAAATTGAAGAATTTACGAACATTTGTCTATAATTTGGTAGTCACAGGCGGTATATCCAAAATATTTATAGGCCTCGATTCTGTAAATGTATTTACTTGCGTGAGTGGTTACGTGTGTCTGTACTGAAGTGTCTGATCTGCCGAACCAATTGTGTTAATTTGGAAAGCAAATGAGTAATTTTTACTCTGAATGTATTTATTCGCGGGAATGACAAAAAGACGTGGTGAAAAACTTTCGTTTGTACATAGATTCAGCGTAAATTTAATTGTGGCGTCTCAGCAGCATAAAGAATTCTACTAAATCCCGCAAAACGTACTTTATATTATTATTATTTCTTTAGTATGACATCACATTTTATTGACGTATGGGTTATATTTCATCGATAGAGGTAATAAAAAAATTAGATGGAAGCATTCAAAATTCATCTCACCATTAATGTTTTCTTCTTTCCAACCTCCCTTTACATGCCTACATATGACTGTCTAATGTCTATAGTTAAACGGGAAAGTATATTATCTTTGAGTCCAAAAATCCAATTTTAGAATTATATTGACAATGTAATATAGCTTTATCAAAGTTCTTTTAGATACCTTTGCAAAAATGTAAATAACTAAACTGTACAAACTTTTTTGTATCGCCGGGTCAGAATTGACGATGGTCCCCCAATACGACCTAGAAAGCGTATATTATGGAATATACTTTATTTAATCCATACACTAGAAAGTGCATTTCATTCTTAAGGTAGTTGAGCATTTTTCTATGTTCTTTCTTTAATCTCACGTCTTAGAAGGAGCAGAACCGTTTCCAGTTTACTATCACATAAGGCCGTAAGAAGGGGGAGGCGACTTTTACGTCTTTTCACGGAAATTGAATTACTGTAAGGTAAAAGTCAAAGGTTCGAACCTTTCCCCTGAACAAATTACGATGTCTCTGCAGTTTGCTGGCAGCGTCGGCCACTTTCCATTTGCATATTTTTAAAATTATTGTGTCTATTATTAAGCTAAATTTTTGCCTGCTGATAGAGAAGGATGGATATTGATTTTTCTGGTTGAGATGTTAGAAACTGCCTGTTTTGTTTACAGTAATAGTTCAAACGATCTGACGGCTGCTACCTTTCCTGCTTTCGCTAGTTTGCAATCCGATCCATTGTCTTAAATCCCCTCGTGTAATTGGACCCAAAACAAAATTACCTAATTTTAATTTCACAGGGATAAAGGTTGGGCATTTCCATAGTTGGAAGTGGACGTGTCTAAAATCTTAACTTTTTATGGGCGTCTGAGATTATATACATTTGTAAATCTTTTCCTTCATTTTTGAGTATTTCTTGAGAAAATAAGTTGCCACGGGACTAGAGATTTGGTTTGGTCAAAATTAGGACTTTAACACAGTCCCACACAGGTTTGATACACCTCATTTTGGCACATCCTGTGTTCGATAATAATTTATTTGAAAATTTTTCTTTTTTTAATATTAAAAAAATCCTAATAGTTTTTAAACGAAACAATCTGCTAAAATTGTACTATACGTAAAACATTATTTCAAAAATGCCTATAATAAATTTCTCTCTTCAAAATTATTATACATTTTAATTCAAACTAACCGTCGCTCTGCCCCAGGTCGAATAGGATTTTTTGCGTCAGGTTTGTATTCTACGTAAAAATCATGTAAAATTAATCATGAACATAAATGTATTTAATATTTATTCATTTTATTTAAAATACATGACATTTTTTATTAATTCCAGGCAATAATTAGAATATTTCTGACATATTTAAAATAATATAAAAAAGTGAAAAGTCTTTGATTTCCTTTTGAATTTAATAAAAACTCATCTTGCGTGTTAATTAAAATTCAAATGTACGTATAACTAAATGAAAATAGCGAAGTAAATACACATTATTGGACAAAAGTTAATATATATTAATATAATGTAATCTATTTTGAGAAATAAATTTAACCCTTTGAAAATTACAATATAATTCGCCTATGGAATCTCAACTCCAGGTCAAACTGTAAATTTTTAAAATTGAGGTCAAAGGTTCTGCAGATATACAAAAACTAACAATTAGTATACCTAAACTAAAGATAGAAAAAAAACTTATTATTGGTGCAGTCAATATTTAAAAGTACTTTTATGATTGTGCAGAGTAATCATTTCTGTTTGTCGACTCGAATTTTGTCCGTCGAGAAATGAGCATGGTCTAAAACTGAATTTAGTATGGTTCGCAAATATTACGACAATAAATTCTAATAAGACTTCATCTGACATTAGTTTAATAACATTAATTTCAGCCAACCGAAAGGTCAATACAATATTTATACTAAAGCTCATTTAAAGCATTACTTTTTTTCAGTAAAAATGTAAAAGATATTTCATTTCCGTACAGTAAATATAGAAATATTGAAAAAAAATTCTAGTTATGTCGCGAGAGGATGATGACAAAGAATGTGAAAATTAGTCGGCACTGTCGAAAAATGTTTCTCTTTGTTATACCCAGAGTTCAGCGAGTATCAACCGTAATGAGACCTTCAAAAAGCCCAAAGTTTTTGTATTACTTTTCCTTTCCCTCCCAGCCGCATTATCGGGACTTTTTTTTTATTATTATTTTCGCTTTATTTGTCCTGTTTTTACAACGGCAGGGCATTCTAAAAACTATTTTCAGAGAGGTTTCATCGATCCGTCCGCTCTTAGGTTAATTCGGCTGTAGGATTAAGCTTGATTTCACCGCATCCCCCGCGCCAGGTTGATGTACCATTTGTTCCGCCTGAGCCCAGACATAATCAACCTATTTCGCCCCGTTTCCACTGATTTCAGAGCAATGAAATAAAACCCCATCCGGCGTTTACTGGGCCAGTTTATGTCTGGAACGGCGAATATTTTATATTTTTTAAATAAAACTATTTTGTTGGAGGGTTTTATTTTCTAACAACACCTGAGGGAAATTACTATGAGTATTATAAACACATATAAAGATGTGCTATTTTAATTAAACCTTTTTTAAAATTTTAATTAGAACAAAATTATTTCACTAGAAACTTGGGTTTCAGAGAATTACAGATAAATTGAAATAAATAGACAATTTGTAGACTTGTGAAATGTTTTTAGTATACTATGTCTGCTAAAAACAGATTGTGAAAAACATAAATGTACCGTAAAGAAAATTTTATATTCAATTCTCTTCTTCATGTTCATGAAATAATTATAAAATAGTTTTAATTAACATTAATGCATAATGTAGGCCATACTTGATTAAGAGTCTTATTTCGAGTTAAGATGAACAAATTTTCTGATCCCCTACGTTATACAAGTGTTCGGCTACTCCTGTTACAACTTTGGCAATAAATTCTACATTCCAAAATGAACCAAAAAGTCCGAATTAACTATGGTCCGAGCCTAAACAGTTTAGGAATTATTACCCTTTTCCTGATTTTTTAAAATTTCACGGCCTCCTTCAAATAAACAATTATAACTGCAAACTAAATAGTTTCGGACAAACCCGTTGATACCATTAAAAATTAAGCTAAATTTAGAATAAAATGTGATTAATACTAAACTCGTAAACTTTTGTGAAATAAGCATTTTAATAGCGAAAAATTGGCAAAATATTTTTTTTCAAAATTGAAAAACTACTCTGTTGATTCCAAACTATTATTTCCAAAACCTAGATACCATCAACTTTCAGGAAACGTACTCCATTTAATATCGTTTCTAGTGGTCCAATTTCTTTTTTTCAATACTTTTTGCAAAGATTGATGGAATAAACCGTAGTTGAAGGGTACGGTGGAAAGATTAATAATAATAATAAAACATAAATCAGTTAAGGACATTTTAACTGATTTTATTAAATGCTTTTTTAATTTTCGAAATGCAGTCCATCCTTCGCAAAGTATTTTCGACGCACTACCGTCAGATTAAGCCCACAAAACCCATACATGTTATAAATAAAACCCATTACCCATTATAATGTACAATAGCGTATTTTTCATTAGAAAAGTAGCCACAATGTTAATAAGGTATCACATAAATAACTAAAACCGTTTTTAATATAAAACTCTTATATTCCACAGAATAATAATACAATAATTCTTTAATCAACGTTGCAGCCGTGTCGGTAAATATTACGGTCGTGAACCTGAATCAAAAAAGATCTTTATTAAATTCAGGGATGGTTATAGGATTAAGTTCTCAAGATCAACATTTCTTCAAATTCTCAAATCTCTCTCTCTCTCTCTCTCTCTCTCTCTCTCTCTCTCTCTCTCTCCCTCTCTCCCTCTCTCTCTCGACCTTATAAACCTTATAGGATAATTTTTAATTAAAATAAACAATCTTCCAGGTCCGAGGTACATATGTATAATATATTTCGAACCCAATTTGAGTATGTTTCACATATAATATATATCAAAAACAAGAAAAACAAGAGAGAGAGATGGAAACAGAGAGGGAGAGAGAGAGAGAAAGAGAGAGAGAAACAGAGAGAGAGAGAGAGAAACACAGAGAGAGAGAGAGAGAGAGAGAGAGAGAGAGAGAGGGAGAGAGAGAGAGAGAAAGGAAGAGTGATGATAGATAGAGATTGACAAAGAAAGCAAGCAAATAAATAGAGAGAGAGAGAGAGAGAGAGAGAGAGAG
>CM077106.1:5027501-5044070 GCA_039619505.1 Cimex hemipterus | reverse complement strand
GAGTAATCCTGTAAACGTAAACAGAATATTTTATATAGATTTTTTTTTTAATGAAAACTTAAAATCCTGCATTATTTTCCGGACAACCCAATACTTGTAGGATGTAGTGATTTCTTCAAATAAATTGGCCAACACGTTCTTTTGACTTGACCCCATGGAACATTTATGCCGACATGGTAAAAAAGACGGGTTAGGCATCGTTCGCCGTCTATAACTACCGTCGAACAGCTTCAAACCGCTTTTATCCTAGAATGTTATTCTGTTTCACAAGACGAAATCCGAGACTTACTCTGTGCCTAGGTACTACAGATCCTTGGAGCAAAACCAGGTAATAAATTGTTCGTTAAATTTTAATTTATCACTTATTATAATTCACTATTAAACATTTTTTATTAAAACTCAAGATCTCTTTTATTTGATATGCATTACAAATTTCAATAAGTATATTTCAATTAATGTAACGTTAAAAAAGAAATATAGTTTGAAATAAAAAAATAAAATTCTTCGAGTTTTAACTACGTGTGAACTTATTTATTTTTTTAAATTGTTTTCTTTGTTGAACCTATTTGAATAATTATTCACCAACAAAATATCTTTTAATTTCTTTCTGAAATGCAATATCACTAAGGCGTAAAACTCGTTTTACATCAAAATCAGAAAACTTTTATGATGGAATACATTCAAATAAGTTTATGTTAATTAAAATTACGTTATAAAAGCGTAGTTTGAAAAAAACGACAAAACACTGTGGTACAAGTTTTTAGCTTTGGTTACATTCATTTATTTATTTTCTAGTGATTTCTTTGCTGAACCTATTTGCCAACAAAAATTTGTTTTTGTAGCACTAAAGTTTCTTTACACATATTACTTATGTGTAAAGCTCGTTTTACATGACCATAAGACAACAAATATCTGGTGAACATTAAAATAATATATTTTAATTAATACAACTATAACTATAAAAAGAAATGTAGTTTAAAATATACCAAAAAATACTAATGTTTGATTTTATAACTATTAATATATTTATTTTTTTTTAAATTGAGTTCATTTATGAACCTATTTGGATAATTATCCCCTTACAAAATTTCTTTTGATGTAAAGAAGTTTTCTTCATAATATGCAATATCACTTACGTCTAAAACCCCTTTTACATAACCATACGTTAATAAATGTAAGGTTTACATTAAAATAAATATATTTTACATAACTAAACGATAAAAAGAGATACATTTTGAAAGAAACAACAAAATAATAGTTGTTTGGCTTTGTGTGTATTTATTTGTTATTATTAGTTAAATGAACCTGTGTGGAGAATTATTCGCCAGAAAAATTTCGTTTAATGAAATGCAATATCACTTAGGCGGAAAATTCTTTTCACGTAACGATAAGCCAGTAAACATTTGGTTAGGATGAAAATAAGTCCATTTTAATTAATATAACTATAAGAAGGAATATAGTTTAAAATTGATTATTCGGAAATCGTGACATGCGGTCTAGTATCACAGGTTTCACAAAAATATTTTCTTTATCGTGCCAAGGTTTCGATCTTTACTGAGATCATCTTCAGGGCCTGTGATATAAAAATATTGTTTAAATTGAACAAATCATGTGAAATGTGAAAAAAAGTGAATTTATGCAATGCAAAAAATATATTTTCTTAATAAATTCAATCAATGTATTTTTACCCGCTCAAAGTGTTTGTTTTATGCTTAAGTATGTCATTCTTGCGAGTTTAGTTGAGAGTACCAGTGAGATATTGCTGTTTTATGTTTAAATAGACATACATGGACTGAATTTATAAAAACAAAATATATTTTTTTCCATTGTATAAATCCACTTTTTTTCACATCCTACATGTATTTGTTAAATTTAAACAATGTTTCTAAATCCTACGCCCTGAAGATGATCATAATAAAGATCGAAACGTTGGCATGACGAAGAAAATGTTTTTGTGAAACTTACATCACACCAGACCGCATCTCACGATTTCCGAATAACCATCGCAAATCTAATCACCCCATATAGTTTTAAATGTACAACAAAATACTAATATTCGTTGTTTTATTAAATCTTCATGAGTATTTAGTTTTAAATTATTTTTTTAGTAGTAACTTGTTTGATGAATCTATTTGGATAATTATTTGTCAAGCAAATTACTTTTAGCGTATTAACGATGTTTTTATGAAAATCAATAACATATAATTCCTTAAAAGAATAATTTTTTCTTTGTATATTTGTTTTTAAAAAATTAGAAAGCAATTAATTTTAATTAATCTAACTTGTCATTGTTTATTCTATTAATAAATATTTTTTGTAGTATTTATTGTTTTTTTTTGTAAATTGTACTGGAAAGATAATAAAAGACATAAATCTTACAGTTATTTGATGAAATATTCAATGTTGAAAGGAGTACAACATTCTTAATTTGAAAGTTGCACCCTTCCGTATCGTTGTTTAGAGGAGAGTTCTCCTTTTAGCCCATATGCACATATTTATTATGTCTATTTCTGAACCATCGTTGATCGATAAGACGGAAATACCCTAATGTTCCCTCATCGAGTTTGTCCTTTAATTAGTTAGGTTGCTAGGTTCAGAAATAGGCACAATATGTATATATCCGCACCGGAGATTATTGATGCATATAACAGGAAAGAGGACGGATCAGAAAGCAGGCCAATTGGTTAACCAACAGACCAATAGCCCCTTCCGCAAAACCTCACTGGGCACCAATCGCAAATCACTCCTGCCTTTACCTCAATTATACCCCGGTGGTTTCATTACGCTCAATTACTGCTTAATTGGGACTACTTTTAGAGACTACCATTAACAGTGAAATGAATTGAATAAACCCCGCCTGTTAAAACGGCCGAACGGGTCGAATCGAGACCAATCAACGGCAAATTCTTCCAATAGATTAATCGGGATTTAGATATTTGACACTTATTGTTAAACGTTTGGAAATATAATTTTCATTGATCTTTTCAAGACAACTATTGTAGTAAGGTGTTTGGTGTTAAGTGACCGTTAGTCAATGATTTTCGGAGATCGTGAGATGCGGTCTGGTGTGACGTTAGTTTTAGAAAAACATTTTCTTTATCGTGTCAACATTCAGATCTTTACTTGGATCATCTTCAGGGCTCAAACTGTTTGTTTTGTCTAGATTTTTCATTCGTGTCTCAATGTAATATATCACTCTAAAGTCTGAAGATTAGTGGTAAAACTAAATAAAATCTTCACTTTTGACTAATCCTAAGTAAATATGTGTTGTTCCTCTTGCACTTGGAATATGAGTAATTACTTTTCGTAAGGAATTTTTTCTCAAAGTTGATTTTGATTCAAATGTCACTTCACTTTTCGCATTTCCAGCTGTAGTTCCTGAATCTAGCTCAGCTTCGTTGAAATCATATTGCCTGGAAACCCTCAACAACACACAAGAAAACACATATACGTAGAAAAACACTTTGAGCTATGAAGGTGATCTCAGCGAAGATCGAAACGTTGGCACGATAAAGAAAATATTTTTCTAAAACTTACGTCACTGGATTTAGTTTTTCACATTAAAAAAGGAAAACAATTTAAGTAGGTCCAGGGGCGTCATAATATATAAGTAAGTCGTTCGATTTTTGTTGTTTAAATGAACGTTTTAGCATGGTAATCGTCTGCGTTAAACATCGTACTAATTTGAATAATCCAGGCATCCCAAGGCCTGCGGTCGCGTAATTCCGTTCAAAATGCATCAACTCTATAAATAATTGTAAGCGTCTGGCCCGTTTCAATTAAATCCAGGATCATGACGGAAATTATTTAAAATTTCATACCCGGCCGGGTTTTTAACTCGGGCCCGTGTCGAACAAAAGTTGACCCCGAGGGAGGATAAAGTTCCACGTTTAACGGTCAAACGGGTCGAAGCGAACAATTCAGAACTGTGGAGACAGTTGGGAAACAACTGCCCGCCGAAGAAGAAAATACATCAACGAATTGTGGAAAACTCTTTGATCTCTAAAAGGGGTCCGAAGTCGTAAATAGAAAGGATATTTCAACCTCCATGACACTGAGTGTCTCTAGGCGATAAAACGGACAAAATCATTTTACAAAAATATGCCATGACCTCCTACCAACAAATATATAACCTTACGTATGCCATTCTTTACGCAAAATGTTTTCAGCTATGAAACCGTATCAATATAGATGTTAAAATTTGTTTTTAATTAATAACAAACGGGGAAAAATATTCCATAAATCCTTTCTTTCTAACCGTGCATTAAATTTTTCCCTATGAAATAATAATTAACAAAATAAACATTCTTTCTTCTATAAAAACCGAGTTATGCACTCGTTGTCTATAATACCGTTACCTATATTGCCCGGAGTGTGTATAGGGGATAGAAACGGGAAATCGTTTTTTAAAAAAGTGAAACGGCCACTTTTATGATCTTCCGACTTTCATATCTTTCTATTTTCTTCTTAAATGGGCTCGACGTGAGGTAGAGACGGTTTGACCTTTCTCACGTTGGAGAAATCGGATAAAACAATGAACAATAAAGTTTGTAAAATAGGCTTACATGATTATACATTTTTAAGGTAACATATTCCGAATTCTTGTTTTTAAGATAGTTTGAATTTATTTGCTGTAATCGTACAAATAGAAAAGTTCACTTAAATCCTTAGAAACGTGTTTCCGAATTTCTAAAGAATTTATTTAATTTTTAAACCGACGAATATTTGTTTGCAATAATTCAAAACTTTTTAAGTATCACCAATATCATCCATGATAAACTTTAGTTGAGACAAAAGTGAACTTCTTCATTAAAATATTAACATAAATACTGCAATAAAATTGGAAAATTGAGAATTAGGTGTATTCACGATCTTTGTGTTAACTCTGTTAAATCTTGTTAGATCGAGATAAAATTACGACGTAAAAATTGGTTTGTTAACATTGCTCGATCTAACAGATCCACGGTGAATGTTAGATGTCAGGTCGAAAATGTGGTCATGTTGCTATCCGTTCGGGCGAAGGTAACCAACATGGCAGCCATGAAGTTAAAAGCTGTTTTTTTGTTTAGAGTATTTTTATTCTTAAATATGCATTACTGAACTAAACCAATACATTTCGTTTGTTAATTTCTATCCTATACTTACACTCGCTCAATAGATAATCCGTTATCCTTTACAATTGCCGGCTGTTAGACGTAACCAATTGCACAAAACAAAACGAAAACTAACAACAACAAGCCTTTAAGGACTATTATAGCTTTATTTTTGGCTCTACTAATCGCTACGCGCAGCAGTTCTGAAAAATTAACGTTTCAAACGCCAAGAAAAGAAGACGGTGTTCACGATCGTACCCGACATTGCCAACATGTTACACATTACAAACATCGTGAATACCCCTATTATTTAATTTTCCTTTCATTTGATAAACCATGTGCAGAGATGCTGAAAATTCTTATGTTAATATTGATCCCCATATGTTTGGGTTGTTACCCATTACTTGGGTCTGCCTCTCCTAACAGGGTCTGTCGGACGCGTATTATAGCATTATGCCAACTCACTGAAGATGTCAAAATTCAAAACGTCCGACAGACGAGCCCAATTAGCATAGGCCGACCAATAGAAGAAATATTTAAATCATATTGGGGGAAACCTTTTTCTTCACATTTTTTTAAAATTATAATTAATAATATTTTCAATATTCATTATAACGGAAAGCAAGGAATTTAAGTAACTTTTTGTTTTTATTATTCACAGGAGAATCAGTTTTCATTAATACTTCCCAATAATTTCGACTCAGAAGTCAAGTTGTTTTTCTTCCATAATCCCTGCTCCGCAGAAATCCCACGGAGTATTATTTTAAGTTTGCATATTCAACGGCCTTGCTTTAAAAAGGAATAACTTAGGCCGACAACAGGCTCTAATCAAGTGTATAAATTAAAATGTTTTCCTCTTCTGAAACAACGGATTCAAAGGCTGGTCCGTCGTTTCACCTGGGCTACGCCGAATTTTGGCCAAAAATGAACAAGATAAAAACCCCAAAACAAATGCAAATCGAACGGTACCGGCCCAAACTCCCCTCTTCACGACAAGCAGTCCTTGGAACGTCCTCGTCCGATCCAAACTATGTTTGGTAAGGGCGGATTTAGTGAATTGATCATGTTATCTGGTTCTGACTGGTGGAAAAGATACGACTTTATGGTGGAAGGATCTTTTGCACATAATACAATAAAGTGGCCTGTAATCAAACTTCAATTTTAACGTCAGATGTTTTTTTAAACGATAGCATGAAACTTATTGTTATATTGCTATTTAATTTTGTAAATTCAATTCTTGTAGAATAAGTGAAAAATACGTTTTTACAATTATTTGGAAGAGGTGAATCAATTAAAGTCAATACATTCCAATAAAAGGAACTGACCGTTCAAATTTGTTGGTTTAAAAAATTAAACAAAAGAGCAAACTTAGAAAAGTTTTAAAAAAAGATGAATAGAGAATAAAGACTGAAGTAGAGTTAGAATGAGAAAAAGGCAAAGAAATAGAATTACATAATGAGGAAGCGAAATAAAAATAAAAATAAATTAGGGGTAGATAAACAGAAAAAGGAAAAATAATAAACAATAACAGAGAGAAAAGGTAAGGGAGAATTAAAACAATGAGGTAAACCAAGTGTAAACAAGCAAGAGGTAGTGAAAGAGTGAGAGTGAGTGATGTAGAGAGGAGATAGGAGAGATAGAGAGGAAAAGAAAGATAAAAGAAACAGAGAATAATATGTGTTTGGGAGAATAGGTCAAAGACACAGGGGGAGGATAATGAGGTCCAGATTGCACCCCACATAACAAATATGAATCAAAAGCCCTTTTTGTCCTGAGATTGGCTCAATTCGAAATGATCGTTTTTAATGTTATTTTAAACTTTCACAACGTTATTCTATAAAGTCCCTCCATTGTGATCTAAATATTTTTAGCCTAATGTCAATTTGATTAGATAAATGGAAAGAGGATTTAATCTGCTATTCTTATGAGTTTCATTTTTTACTGTAACATTATGCAAAGGAAATAAATAATCTCTTAAAATATACACCTTACAAATAATACACTTAGATCAACTAAACAATAATGATAGCAATTTTTGGTACAAAAGTTTTTGGGCACAAAATTGAATATAAGAAAAAACAAAAAGCTTCTAAAAATTACATTAGTCGTTCCACTTGAGCAACAACTTTAAAAATGTAAGTCAAAAAGTGATATACCTCGAATACAATTGAAAATAAATTATTCTTTAAAAAAATGGAACCTCCGTGTTGCCTGCAGGGTAATAAATAACAGGGTCGCTAGCAATCATTTTGGCCTAACTTACCTCCTGAGTAGATCAGTGAGAAGAGGTCAAGGCAAACTGATCTGAGAGGACAGGCAGTTTTATTTTGGAAATAGCATTTTAAGGAGATGTTTTTCATATGCTTTAGACTTTTTAGAATTGGTGTCCCAAGATTAAGAAAACTAATGATGTTTCCTAAGTAAAGGGAAATAGGTAATACGGAATAAACACTTTTAGGTTATGCGAAGTATATAAAATATTTTTGAATATATAATGTAAAGGCAGTATTAAGTAATATGAAATTAATTTCTTAGCTTTTGGATCCTTCAATTAACTGAAAAACACATGCATTTTTCATAAAAGTGCAAGTCTGCTTATTAAACATCATTACCGTTAGTAATTTATATATTAATATTAATAAAAACTGAAATATATGCATTTTTTATAATAAATAATTGTTTCAGTATTGTGTTTCAGTAATTTATGATCATTAGATATTAGCAGAGCACAGGAATATACTAGAAACTTTAGACGTTTTAGAACTGGTGCCATGTTTAAGACAACTAATGATGTTTCCAAAGTAAGGGGAATTGGACAATAAGGAATAAACGGTTTTGGAGTTAGGGTCTGACAAAGATCAGTTTGCCTTTCACCCCCGCCATTCTATAGTCCATTAAATGTTTCGCGTTGTAGAGTTTCATCCTCCTCAATTTCGTATTGCAAAGGAGCATATGCTGATGTGTACACAAGGCTCCCTTGTACAAACTAATGCGTGCACCCTCTACTTAATCCTCGGCTCTTATCCAAGAGATCAGTTCATTCGGAATGAGAGGGATCAGCTTCTCCTAATATTGTCTGGTCGCGGTGGTACATGAGATTCCCGAGTACTCATCGTCAATAAGACAAGAGGATCTTTAGCGTCCGCACCTGGCCTGTTCGGACGTTTTGATACTCAAGATGAGAGTTGACGCACTTCTGCATACGACGGGGTTGTGCTACCGCCGAAGCATTGGTGTCTGGAGGGCAGTGTATTTGGACCAATCACCTATGTACATCATACTGCAGATGTAATCACTACGTCTGTAATCATCTTTGGCAGAGGCTTCGGCTGGATTCCATAGAAATACCTCGTGTATTGTAGATAATAGAAAAGAAAGATAAATAAAAGCAAATGCGTCCATATAACATTTACACTACGAAGCAAATCTTTCGTAATACACTGTACCTATCCCCAAATCGATTGAATTCATTATCTTGTAGCCACAATAAGACCTAAACAGACGCCACGGTCTATTACAGAAGCTAAGACGAAAATGCAAATTATCGACGAAAGAACTAACTTACTACAATCCTGGAATTAATTCCTAAAACATTTAACAGGTGAATAACTATGAACTCCCAAGCCCAATTAGTTCTGCCAAAGCCTTTCCAACCCTACAATTCTAAAAAGCGTTTCCATAGAAAATGGCTACGTGACTGAAGAGTAGAAGGTGAAGTTTCATTAGTGAGGCGAAATGGTAGAATAATGTCGATTATTTGCTTACCTGCATGTAAATATGTAAATAGATGAATATCCGAAAATTGATTATCTTATTTTGAAATTTTAGATTGTAATACAATAATAAATTAATAGTTACATTATGAGAAGATGGTACATTTTTCTTCAACTATCATTAAACTAAAACTTAAATCATATTTATTTTAAAAAGAAAACCAAAGCACTGAGTTTTATTATGTATAGAATTTTCTGTTCGACAAACGTCAAATTTTTGTACATATCACGCATAATCTAATATATCAGCATCCACTAGAAGATCATCATATATTTTACCCTTGGAATTTGTATTTTTGAACACAAACTAAAATATATTTTTTTTAAATTTTGTTGTGTAAACATTTTTAATGTATAATATATTTATCGTTATTTTTGTTTTTTATACGAAACACTTTTTCAATATCACAGAAATTAATTTAGAAACATGATAAACAAACAGTTAAAAATATTAGATTTATTTAGAAAAATTGATTCGTTCAACACGTCCTTTGACGTCTTGCTAATAAATTTGATCTGCTTATCTTCGTTAAGTTGCCCTGCCAGACGAGTTTCAGTATTTTGCATTATCATCGCCGAATCGCTTCTGACAGGTTGACCAGATTAAAAACTAAGATACAAATCATATACAAATATTGTCTCCTATGCATGTACACTTTGTAAGTTTGTATTAAATGATAAAACAAAAATGAGATGAGGATGTTGATGTTCTTCTAAGCTTAATTAACTCTCGTACTTACCGATTTTTTTGTGAATAGTTTGTATAGTTTTTAGCTATTATTACGTTTTCTGTTTTAATTCTAAGTGCTTGCAATCACAGTCAACCCGGGAAAGCTGTCAGTAATCGTTGGCCAATTTTGAAAGTTAGTTTTTTGTTTTTGAGGCAAAAAACACTGATGACCAAAATAATCGCGCTATTTTACGCATTAAATTTTAATTTAATTTTCGTACCAAAACTAGATTTGATTGCAACAATAAGAAATTTAAAAATAAAATGTGTATCAACTAATTATACTTATAATTATTGAGTATTGAACGCAAAAATATAATCAAAATATTTACAAAACTTGGTTCTCTTTAATATCGAATATTTCCAACTCTGACACTATCTCGTTCGTCAAACAACTTTGCATTATTTGGAAAATGATTCTCGTGAATATTAAGGAATTATTTATCTTTCGGTCGTCCGTGGATGCCACCCCAGAACATCAAGGACCCCCGTGGAATGCCACTTGAACAAACATGCAGCATGAAGCAATCCTTAGCGCACATCGTCTGTAAAGTGAGATCTCCTTCTCACTCTTCCAATGTTCCCTTGAAAAGCCTGGACTTTTCTGAACGGTTGTAAAAAGGTAAACCGTGTGCCAGGCTTTGAGCTTATTTTCGTTCAGCCGTCTTCTTACGTCCTGGAGGAAATCGAAACATTTCGGAATCTGTCTTATCACACTTCGCAACTCATTTCCCGTAATAATGCGTTCGTAGAGACTGATCACGGATGAATCTATCGGCTTTCTGGCCTGTAGTCCTAGTTTGATGCTCAGAAGAACCCTTCGTACTGAAAATTTACATTCAGTTTCCTGATGACTTTAAGTGATATTAAGTCTATCCTTCCTCTAGTAAATTTAAGACCCTCAATCAAATGTACTGCAACCGTTGAAAAAGATTTAAGATTAAGAATGAAATACTAAGGAAAACTGTCAACTGAAAGCGATCTTTAGGCGCAGTAGAATGGAATGCCATAATGCTAATTTTTGTGCAAAATTTGGATTTCAGTACAAAAGTTAGCAAAGGAAAACATTATATATATAGTATATTTTGGTGAAGATAGCGCCTAATTATTAATAACTACTGCAGAAAGATAATAGATTTAATTTTAAACTGAATAAATTGTGTGGCGTTAAATATGTCTATCGGCATGTTTACTTATACTGAATTCAGTGGGTTAGTAAATCATTTAATTTAATATTGGCTGTAGTCTATGTGTATAGTCAGATTTTAAGCTGTATTTTTACATCCGAAATTATTTATTTGTCCAGATTCACTTGTTTTACTTCTGGACCGAGGTATCTGCTAAAGAAGATGAATGTTATGACCTAAGCCGTCCAGTTACAATAAACGGTAAAGAGAGTTTTATTACTTTTTATTTGTTTTTGTAGTAGTCATTGCGTATATCTTAGTTTCCCTTGTTTCAACTAGCCGTACGTTTGTCAGTAGAAATAAACTTTTATAGGCAATTAAATGTGGGATAATGTTAATTGGTTGTTGTAACAAATCAAGGCATTGTAAAGTATAAATCCGCGAGGTAAATGCCTCAATATTTTACCTCTCACGCTTTTTCCACTTGAAAGGAAACTATGGCCAAGTTGTAGGAAATATTGGGTCGAGTATCGGTCGTCGTTGTAAAAAGGAAAATCCTCGGGCGTGCAGCTAAATCATGAAGAAGGGCTCGTATGGATTTGTCATTGATACAGTTCCTCGGTCTGCCCCCGTAGGTCGTTACCTTTATGGGGTCGGGCTCGGCCTCCGAAGCAAAGCCGAACCGAATGAGAACGTCATTTTGTTTCCGCCCGGAATGTATTCTCAATGTATATCTCATCCGAAGGAGATCTCTTTGGTTTATTTACTTCCCCCTTTTTCCCTTAAACCTATTTTGTCCTTTGAACATTGGCTTAATGTTAAAGTATGAATACAAGACGCTGGCGCGACGCCAAAAGGAGGGGGTTTTACGTCGCAATTTTTCTAAATAAGTTGTTACTTTTTGCTTACATTCTTTATCAAATTTCTAATGAATTTTGTCATTCAGAATGTAAGCTCACAGTCCTTAGCAATTTTGGAATTGAATACATCTCCAAGGAAATTTGTAATTGCCTGTATAAAAACCCTAAATCTGTCAATCTGAATTAAAAGTTGTTTTGCCTTGATGATTACTTTATGTCCAAACCTTGAAAATAGCAACTAGTGCTCAATAACCACCTGAAACAACATTGAAATCTGAACAGAAAATTGTATAAATATCCATCAATTTATGTTTATTGATGTAATTAAATAAATTACTTATTACACTTAATTAGTCATTTCATGAAAGGTCTTTGTTAAGATGAAAAAGTTATTGTTAAGAGCAGGATTCGAACCCACACCATAAGTTGCTGAGAATCGAATCCTGATTAGACTTAAAGAGGTAAATTGCAAAATTTTGTAAGTTGAGATAGGGAGTTGGTCTCCGAGAAGATCGAAGACACGTTAGGTCAAGTGGTTAGAGCAGCAGCGTATACCGCCGAAGGTCCTGGGTTCGAATCTCGCTCGTGAAACTAACTTTTTCATCTCAACCAAGACCTTACATAAAAAAATCATTAATCGAAACTTTGTATAAAAATAAATGTATAAATCCATTAGATTTCGTCCGAGTGGCCAATAATCTGTTTCAATTAATTAATCTTTATGTAAGGTATTGGTTGAGATAAACAAGTCAGGGAGCAGGATTCGAACCCACGACCTTTGGCTAAATACACAGCTCCTCTACCACTTGAGCTAACGTGACTTCGATACACTTCGAAACAAATTACCCATCTCAACCCACGTTTTGAATTTTCCCCCTTTTAGGTATTTTTCAATTGTAGTGTAGTCTATTTGATTTTCGGCGACAAATGAATTGGCCGCGAAGAGCTTTAGTGAAGGTATTATTATTATATATTATATTAGTGAACTATGAAAACTTCATTATGCTTATTAAATTCATTAGATTTCGTCGTGAGTTCGAATCCTGCTCGTGACGCTGACTTTTTATCTCAATCAATACTTTACATAAAGATTAATTAATGAAATATCGATTTATATGTTTCAAACAATTGCTTTTTTTCAACATTCATCTTCGAAAAGGCAATAAATGGGATTGGAAAGCTTCAAGAGACAAAAATGACACAGTACCTACGAAAAAATAAAGTATCACTACGATCTGAGACGCTTGAGTAGGGGTTAGAGATTTAACCCGACATTACACACTGTTATATCAATTGCGTATCTCCAATTGGCAATCAAAGCCAATCAGAAGGCGGAAAGGGTCGCACCCCTAATTGTAAAATCAATGTTTCTTTTCCCCATCTATGATTTATGAATTGGGCCATATCTGACGTGAATATTTCCCTGACAACGTTGAAAGTGAGCGAAATGATTTTTCCGGCTTTTACTTACCACGTGCTACACGCAATATATCTCAAACTAACAACAAATTATCATGAATGAAGGTGTAAGGTCATATGGACCAATTTAACTAACATCGAAATCAATTTAATCAACGAATTTCATGATTAGTTCTGTTTAAAGTATATAAAATTGACAGGATTACAAAATTAAAAAATAAGATTTTGAAAATAATAATTACTTAATAATAAAATAACTAATATAATTGAATATAAAGTAACCAAATAAATGCTGATAATTGAAAAATTGCGTTTGAAAATGGCATTAACAAAGAACTCTATTATGTAAATAGGTCACCCTTTAGCATGCTCTCCCAATTATATTTTCCTTTGAGGAGCCTGGCCCCAGCTTACACAATACCCTGAATAGGTCAATAAAAGTTGAAGAATTTCGGGTCTAATGATTAAAATTTTTCACGGATGCGAATAATCCGAACTTGGCCACGTGTACCTGAGAATCTCAATTGTTTTAATGGGGACCGTGTAAGGATAAATATTCAAATTTGTGTATACGTTTTGCCAGAGTTTCATAACTTTTCCTCCGTAATGCCCCGCCGTTTAAACTAACACTTGGCTTTCTTTTCCTCCCACATTTGGCCTGTTTCCAGGGTTCCACTTTTTCATCCCATTAACAGATCTGACCCAGTGGTAAGCAGTAAGTAAATATTGGATTTTTTGTTTTGTTTTGACCCTTTCTGTACGGGAACTTTGGCAAAATAAATTAAGGCGTCCGGTCCGAAAAGGTTTTTTTTAGCTACGGCAAGCTTTTTTGTGGCTTTATTTGATAAACAAATACATTGTTCACATTGTAGAGGAAATAAGAAAGAAAGTAGATATTTGATATATATGTTTTTTTATAAATGCAATAGTAGGATATTGCTGGATTCCTGGATTGATCGATTGAATTTAATGAAGAAGTATTGAAATAGAAAAGGGAATGTCAGACAATGGTTTCATTTAGTGTCAGATAAATTGGTCAATGACGAAAAACTGAACATTTACATTCAATGACTTTCTTCTTCAATCTGGGAAAGCATAGATAGGTTAATAGATAGATTGTGAATTATGAACAGCATTTATTGGTTGAAATAAAAAAGAACGGGATTCGAACCCACGAACTTCGGCTAAATATGCAACGTGTAAATTTTTTTTTCGGTAATCTGTAATTAAGACGGTTAATAAGCCAAATAAACTATGAATGAGCAATTTGAACATCCATGTTACTATTTCAATGTTTTTATAAACTTTTCCAATTTTTCCATTATCCACTTTTGTGAATAGGGAACCCGTATTCTACTGATATGAAAATGACTTATCAGAACCTGTCAGTTGTTCAATTTGTTGCCTTAGTGGAACATCTGTTCCCTCTGAACGATTATTTTCAAAAGGTCGACAGATCCTTTCGAATACCGGAAATCGCTTAGAGGATAAATTGACTTTAAACCTACTTTTTTTTTAAATTGCGATATGGAAAGATGCGGTATTGTTTCATCGTAAAATTTGGATACAATAATTTTTATAAATTAAGTATACGGTAGATTTTAGTTACGCTCTTGTTAAACCTTAACCTTTTTTTAGCAAGAGACAGGAATTAGGCTTGGGTGGATCATGGATGTTTTCCAAAATATCGAAGAAAAACACGTAGGTATTTTGAAAAAATTCACAGGACCAAAATATTTTAATAATAGACGTCTTTGATCTAAAAGGGACCGAGAGATCGATATACAACTATAAATGAAACCAAGGGAAAATATTTCTTAATAAATAATATTAAAATATTTCTTAGCAAAAGTTCCGAAATGGCGTAATTTGAAAAATTAGCTTATGGCTTTAAAATGGCACATAAATATAATATATACGTATGAAAATAATTTGGGGGTCAAAAATCGAATGTTGAATATAGAGTTGATGGTGAGGTGCTTTTATCCATGCTCATCCCTATACATAAACCTTTTGATCTTCCATGATCCTATCGACCCATTAGTCTACCTTTGCTAAGTTCCAGAAAAACCAATTATCGATAATAATTGATATTTCTGTCATTATCACTTTGCCTATCATCACCAGAACTTCTTTGGAGATCTCGCGGCCATTGACTTGAGGGGATTCGTAGGGATGCGAGGTTTCTGATGTGCTGATTTACTGTATATGGGAGGGATTTGTGAAATTTGCGGTAACGTGAACAGGAAACGTAAATGACAAAATTCAACATATATGAACATATTTACTTAACACAATTTTGTAGTTGTAAACATCAAATTAACGTAATTTAAAATAATATAACACAACGATTCCGGGATCGTGAGGTGCGGTCTGCTGGGACGTAGGTTTGAGAAAACATTTTCGTTATCGTGCCAACGTTTCGATCTTTATTGAGATCATCTTCAGGGCTCAAAGGGTTTCTTTTCCGTGCAATGTGTCATTATTGAATGCCGTGTTGGGAGTGTATATTGAAAACTGAACTATTGAAAAGAAAAGTTTAAAAAGAAAAAAATATTCCATCATATTCTCTTTATTTTATTGTTTGCACAAACGAATTTCAAATACAGATAATTGTTTTAGAGATAATGAAGCTATTGAATTTAACGTGTTACAATGAATGAATATATAATACGGTTGCCTTTTAACAAAGCCTAGACACAACAAAATGATTAATATCTTTCAACAGAAATGTACAATTTGATTGCATTAAGTTGATTGAAAAACATCCATTAGCTATTTAATTCAAAAGACATATTTCCTTGTATTCAAATTAAGCTCACATGACTGGCGCATTGATAATTAATAAACTAATTAAAATACATTTATTACTTTCATTATATTTTATCATTAAAATGTTTTTTTTTTTTATTTCTCATTGCTGGAACCTATCAGCAAGAAGTGTTTAAAATGTTATTGTAAAACACAACTGTCGCCGTTAATAGTTTCTTTAACATGTTGTGATTATTAGGTCTTTATTATAGTCAAAATTAGAACGAAATATAATACCATTTTGAATAGATATAGTTGTATATACACGATTTCAAAGGAGTTTAATCCAATTCAAACAAGGGAGGGGAACAGTGAATATTGGAGATTTTGTGTCTCAACTTTTCGCTTTAATCTCAGACCCGAAGCTGAAAAGCTCTAACCTTCCATGGCCAAATAAATCTCCTACATACACACTAATCCTGATAGAAACAAGCGATCTTCGAGAACTAAAGTACTAATGTATTTGGAAAACGTTCATTTAGGGATTAACGTCTAAAATTCATTCAAAACTTTTATTTTTCTCTAGTACAATAGAAAGAAAGAAAAAATAAAAACAAAAAAAGACAGATAAAAAGAGACATAGAAAGAAAGAAAGAAAGAGAAAAGGGAAAGAGAAAGACAGATGGATAGAGATAGATAGATAGATAAATAGATAGATGATATATATATTGGGTTGTCCGGAAAATAATGCAGGATTTTGGTATTAAACAAAAAAAAGAAACTAGTTACTTTAAAGCAATGTTCTTTAATCAAAAT
>CM077106.1:4969215-5027401 GCA_039619505.1 Cimex hemipterus | reverse complement strand
TGAGAGAGAGAGAGAGAGAGAGAGAGAGAGAGAGAGAGAGAGAGAGAGAGAATGGCAGTTAGAGTGTTTGCCAGTGTTCATTCCTTAGATATGTGTGCAGCTTACGATCTCGAAATAATCTTTGCATAAAGTAGAAACCATTTATAATAAATTAATTACGGAAATTTGCAAACATCTTTAATATTGATTTGCCCTGACTTTGACCTTTATGACTTTAAATTAGGTCGAAAGCAAGGTAGAGAGTGAGAAAGTGCTTTCTAAAGTTCAAGTTATACAACAAATTTGAAGCATACTAAAAATGAAAAATAATATAAAAATATAAAAAATAAATTATTTTAAATTCACAAAGTAAACTTAATGCTACGTGAATGTTTTTTTAACGCGTTCAAACGCATAGGATCATATTTCGCCTTGATCATGACAGATCCTCACAAAAGCTATTTACACATTACTTCTGCCTTGGAAAGTATGTTTGCAATTTTTTTCGTGTATGTTTAACGTGTTATTTGGGGGCCGCGATACCTGAGTGGTTATCATGAGGGACTATCGGCTCCTAGACCCCGCGGATGTGAGTTCAATTCCCGCCATCGCCTCTGGCCTGGCACACATAATACCCTTCACCAAAAAACGAATACACATAACATTATTGTCTGGTATTGGCTTCGGTCATCCACATTGACTACGTTGAAGCAGAAATTCCACAGCATTTTTCGTATCGTCGGTATATCCAGAAAACTTTTACATTTTTTAATCCATATCCTCTGTTGGCGTTCAGAAACTATCTTTAACCAATTTTTAGCCCAGACGTATGTTAAAATATGAAGTATCAGGTTGAACGAAAAACCAGCAAATAACCCCTTTCTTTCATGACGTCAACCCTTTGTTGTATCACCTCTTATGCAAACTTCACAATGTTTTCTTTCAAGAAGTAATGTCGTTGGCTAATTGGTACTTTCTTTGACAAAGAATTACAGAGAACTGTTGTAAAAGTCTCAAAATGAAAAATTTTATTAGCATATTGGACAACAAATTCAATCGCTCTGTATAAACCAAACGCCATATTACATATTACTACGACAACTAATCTGAATGATGGACGGCTTGACTAAAGCGTTTGAAGCTGGAACGAACCTAGTCTCTGAACTGCAAAATACTTCCAACCATTACCCATATTTTTCGTTACCAACCTTACTATCCACCTTTATATTCAAATCGTAATTCTTCGAAACCAGAATATTAAATCAATGCAGAAGCTTCGATAAAACCCTAGATCTTCATTTTAATTTCCTAGTTCGAAACATTTTATACCGAACACTCCCGAATATCTGGAAGTCACCCAACGCTACTTCTGAGTGAGGGAACTGAACTGTAATTCATGAGCTATTCCCACTTCGCAACAAACTATCCAATAACGCGCACCTCCTCTACAATAATATTGCGAGCAAGTGTCAAATAATCCTTGGGATTTTGTAAAAGACTACTATGTAGAGATACTCGATAATTATTCAGATATCGTGAGATGCGTTCTGGTGTGATGTAGGTACCAGTACCTATCATATCCTACTATCGATACCTACAACACAGCAGACCGCATCTCACGATATCTGAATATGAATTACTACTATTCAATTACCAACATGTTTCAACATTTTTAATTTTGGGTGTTTAACGTAACATTCCGATTTAAAATTTGTGTACTGCATATTATCATAAATAGATTTTTCTAAAAGTTTTGATTCACTTTATTGCGTATTATATTGATTCAGCTCTGCAGATCGCTCTAATAATTTAAGATTAACAATCAAACTCTGGACAAAGGTGTACCGGTGGGACTGAAGTTTATAGGAGTTAATGCCACTTGGAAAAGCTGCTTTATACCTTCTCTAAGCCTCTTTTGTCTACATATTAATACTCTTTCTTGCGAGTGAACATAATTAGCTGTAAATAAAGGTAAACTCATTTCGGTCGTCCTTATTTGAATGCGCAAAATGGGACTTTTTTAAATGAATTCCTCCGACCTTTTTTATGAGTTTAATGAATACTCTTTTCTTTAGCAACTATTTTATCCATGGAACACTACTTCAGCAGCCAAAAATAAACGGCTTATTTATTTTATGAAAATATACAAAGCAACCTATATAATTTATTTACATTCCGGTACATAATCGGAAGATGATGGACTTCAATTCATGTTAAACCAAAGAATTTGAGTTAATTGCTTTTTAATTTTTTTTATCGAGTTTGCAAATCACTTCACTCTAGGGAGTTGAAAATAATCAAAGTTGGTTGGGGGTTAAACACCTTTGAAAGTTTATTTTTAATCTTAGTAAAAGTAAACTAAACATTGTCTTCAGGGTAGTTCATTCATCACGCAGCGAGATCCCCAGCGCTGGACGTTTAAGTCCGTAAGTACCGAACAAACCCTAACCAGTTAAAGGTAGAGTCATAAAAAAAAGATATTGATTCGACAAATGTAAAAGGTTTTTATTAATATGTTTTACGTCAAATTTTACAGTAATAAACTGATATTGAAAGCATGCATATTTATAGATGTTTTTATATATTACGGCCCCGTCCAATAAAAGGAGAATTTATTATTTGCTTTAACTTTGGTTATGAATAAAGTAATAGATACAATTGTTTCAAAACGTTCAAGAACAGATGTTCTAAGTTTCTGAAAGTTAAGGAGGAAAACAGTTTGCATGACTTGGTTGAAAAGCGATGGGTAAAAACAAAGTTCTACATATACAAAAGTGATGACATGTCTTTTCGTAACAGATAACTCCCACGCCGGTGCTTTTCTTTTACTAGAATTTAAATCCAACATGGAAACATATTTTATAAATGTTATGTAATTTGCATATATGCTAATATCAATAATAATACATTTTATGAATTTATAGCTCGAAAACTATCATCATTTCGTCGGGCTGTTGGAGAGATATGAAGAAGTGGGGTGTCCTGGAAAAACGTCTGGTCTGGAGGGTAACTAAAAGGTGGATGGGGCAGCTAATTTCCAACCTCCGGAATTAAATTCTCAGAGGATCGGATCGTTAAAAAAGCTCTCACGTATCAAGAGCACTGTTGGCAGGTGGCCCTCGGAGGTTCTGCCTCGTAAAAGAACGTTCATATTCACCCGATTTAGGATAGGGCAAGTTTGCCTTACAAACACATACTTATCGGCGTGTAGTGAGGTTGTAGAGAAAGGTTGCTAGATGTCTCCCACCCAACTGAAAGGTGCAATTCTTTGGCTCTATACAAAGGGAGTGAAGGAATACTGTTCGATGTGAAAATAGCACTAGAGAACGTCAGCGTGTATCTAAGTCTACCGTTTCGATTTATATAGGGAGCAGGGTTGGCTTATTTGATAAACCACTGTTAGTTTTGTGTACAGAGCGTCTGTTAGAGTGGGTGCATTTATTGGCGTGAATATAAGAGGGCTCGTGTCGGAATATTGAGTACTCAATCCACTTTCAACTAGGTTAGTTATATAATATGAGTGTGATATTTACTTGATAGTTATAAAATAAGAAAATATAAGAGTAATCCACCACCTTAATTGTACGTAATCCGTATACTTGAGATGGGCTTGCCGTTATTTTATTCTAAATTACGAAAGCTTGAATTGCCGATGGCCTGAAAGAAGTGTTAGGCTCAACTCTAATTATTTATTAATATATGTTCACACACGTGCAGATTTAACGTGAGACAAATCCAAATTCAAAGATGTAAGTACATAACACTTGACATTCGGTTCATTTGTATAAATAAATAGATAAATGTAGTAATGATTTTTTAGAATTATTTCAAAGGATTGAGTGACTTCTGAGAAATTGTAACGTGCTGTTTAACTATAAATTAGTAATATTTTATTGGAAAAAGGAAATAATTAATTTTCTGGCGACGCCCAGTACCGAAATTACGGCGCTGAATATTTCTATGTTGTGGTTATTGCCCACCTTTGAGAGCATCCCTGCACATGCCAAAGCCGTAACAACATTCGTCAATCGTTCTCCTTGTGTTCTAATTTTAAATGCAAACCTTTGACCTTATTGACGGTCAATTGCGCAATTGTGAATTTCTATCAGGCAAAACTTAACACTTGCGTTGGAAGGCTTTTCGTTGGTAATTAATGCAAATTTTGCTAAGCAACAACATTATCAAGTTGCTAACCAAAACAGGAACAAGGATTACAACATTATCAACTGATTATCTCTAATGCTGATGGCATCTTTCTTCTCCATTAAAATCCAGTGGTATTCTCTTTATCCAGAGAAAGACATCATTTTCAAAAAGAAATCCGCAATATTATTGCGAGGATCAGTCATTGACGTTACCATTAAGTGGATATTCTGCACATACAACACACCATAGCAATGAAGAGGCCAAAAAAGGCTTCAATACTATGTTTGTTGGGCCACAACCGGTTTTACCTCACGCTATGAGCACAGCAAAAGAAAGTAATAAAAACTAGAGCTTGAAACAATTCCCTAAGGACTGGAATCTATCCCCGGGTCACAGGCAATTGAAAGAGTTTATGAAGATGAACAAACCCGCAGAATTTCAAGGAAGGGAATTAGGAGGCCGATAGTATGCTGCCACTGAGAAGACACCATCTTCGTAATGGGTATTCTACCAGATCCGTTTTGCCCTTTTTTGCGAAATAAAAGAAGAAACAGCAAGGCTTTCGTAGAGACTGATAGGTATGTTAGGTCTAGATTTGAAATATTTGAAAGAGCGTACGTCACCAAATCACTGCCCGAGATAAAATAATCCAGAATAGGGTTTGTGAACAAGTCCAAGAGATTTATACAGGACACGTGAGCCGACCAAGTTCCGGACATTTTAGGGATGGAGGGATGGAGGAATGCTCGATTCCGAGAGACAGGAACTGCCAATAGGAGACGTGGTAGTGGATCACAGTGCATTACGACGTTAAAAAAGGACAGAACGTTAATGCTGCGGGGTGGATCCTTTCCATAGTACCCGACAGGTGGCAGTTGTAGATGAAATGTAAGATGTTTTGGCAAAACCTTTTTCAAAAAAGATTCGTAATCGGGAAGTTGGATGTGAAGCCAACTTCCCCTATGATACCTGCAGCAACAGCCCGCAACAATCAACTTGGGAGAAGATCGTGTAGCGAGCGCCCAGAAGAAAACACCAATTGGCATGCTGTTATGTTTACAGGTGAGTCCTTTTAGTGCAGTTTGGAGGAAGTCATGAAATGGGATGCGCTGGAATTTACATTGGAGGACGAACTGGACTCCATATTATTGAAGACAACCTCGCCGCAGAAATTATCGAAGAATATATCCATTAAATCAGGGAACTCAATGGCAGGGATTTTCGATTTCTGAATTACGTTCTGATCTTATCGAGTGAGCGTAGCTCATCTATTTCAGGAAATCTGGGAATTTCCCATTTTCCCCCTTCCTTAATATCTCCAGACATCAATCCCATTGAACACATTGCTGAGAAGGCTTTCAGATCACCATCCGCAGCCTGTTAACCTGCAATTATTGTGTACAGCGTTGCACCATCTATGGAGTGCACAGAAATTTTAGCTCACAGAGAACATTACAACGTATTAATTGATTACAAACATTATTTTGTTATTAATTAAGCATTTTATTGGGTTCAAAATCCCTTATTATAATTTTCTACACCAAAAAATGAATAAATGTTAATGCCATTTATAACAAAAATAAAACAAAAATTATAGAGACAATAAATAATATAAAACTGGCAATATCGCTATTAATTTTTGAGTTGTATATAATGGCAAAACGTATTTCATAGAGGATATGTCTGTACTAGCATGGCAATGCTTAAAAACTTTAATGGTTACACCTGTGAAATTTGTCATTGCTGACATTTATAAACCAATTGTTTGGCTACGGACGGATTATTTCTGCTGCAATGAACAAAATATGGTAGCGGATAAAATTTATATCAACGGCCCTTGAAATATAAAAGGGTCAAATCAGCTATAATAAATGAATTTCCAGCTAATTTGTAAGACAAGTATTTCCAAACCATCGTATTTGTTTGTGCTAAAATTGAAAATATTACAGCTCATAAAACGGGCGGATTTTACTACAAATTCGAAGCCAATTTAAACTAACAAATATTATTTTTGCATTGCCAAGTCAATTAAATTTTAAATAAACATTTCAGTTATGCTTAAATCAAAGACAGTACTAGTAATTTTAATAATTTTATAAAAAATGACAACAGTTATTGCATCTGGAAAATCTGATATCATCTTATTTGCAATTTCTTTGGGTATTTCATTTGTCAAGCTATTTTATTTACTAAATAATTGTTATATTTTTTATTATTTATCTTTGAAGTAACTGAAATTACAAATGTTATCCATGACAATTGGATTGAAGGAAAAAGAGTAAATCTGCCAAATCATATTTTTAGTATCAAATTTCAATTCATTTATTCAATTACTCAACCAATTTTTTTCTTAAAAATTATTTACTTCTGCTTGAATTAATCGACATATGATCTGAATTGAAATGAATACAATTTTTTACGATGTTAATCATTGTTTATTTAAGTTACAAATATAATTAATGATTATAATTAATAATAATAAATATAATTACTGAATAAGTAATTTCATAGAACCCAATATTTTCCATGTTTATAATTAGCATAAATGATAAAAGTTTGTATGCCTATGTTGTGATATAAAAAAACAAAAAACAGACAAGGTGCGACTCAAGGTGGCGAGGACGGGGTGAAAACTCACTCAGAAAATTAAAGTTGCCATCGACACCTGTCTGCGGACCGAAAAGGCTTGCGAGAAGAGTGGGTCGGGCCGCGTGGGATGGCTTGGGGATGGGATGGTTAGAAGAGAGCCGTGTGGGCGACACCCTGATATTTATTCAAGGACTGACAGGGCCAATATATTTTCCTAGGCCCCCGTCAATACGGATGAGACTCCACCAACATATTATGTTCTTTCTTAGACCGTGGAAAACAGAAAGGCCGACACGGAACCGGATCATACCACGTTAGTGGATCCATTTTGAGTTATAAGAAGATTCAAGGGGATCGATGTAAAGGTCGTGGATTGAAATAAAATTATGGGCTATATTTCCGTTACGATATTAGAATTTGTTGGACAAACAATTCGTAGAGGAAGGAGAGCTTGAATATTGACTGGAGTTGGATCAAATTTGATATCCTCAGGTAGTCCATTCTCCATGTTGTCATATATTACGAACTTTAGAGGAAAATCATTCATGATATATTATTTCAATAAATGGAAAACCATCTCAGTCATCATTGTTATCTACTACTAAAATAAGCTTCTTTTTGAAAATATACACGATGTTTCTATTTCAAGCAATATCCTCTTGCTTCAAAAATAAAGATTATAGTCAGAACAATTTAATGGTAACACAAGTTCCGATAAGTGCCGCCGTTTAAATGTTAAACTCCCGCTACACCGCATTTTCTGGCATCAACTGTTGAGCCATGCGTGTGCACATGGAGTCATTCATTTGTTGGATATTGTAGAGCGAGGGTTTCCAGAGTTATTGAATTAAGTTCTGCAGGAGAGGCTCACATGTGGAGGTTATCTTACAGTTTTTACTAGGTCCAGGCATGACACACCTGTAACAACTACCTCCTCCATTCGCGTGAGAAGATCCTGGTGCGTACAACATTCCAGGCCAATTCTTCTTATAACCCTGGGCCTCCGATACAAATGTTTCTGTGTTTTTGGTCTCACATTAAGTGGACGATAATCTCTCCAGCGAGGAAGATCAAGCCGAAGGATTCTTTCGTGTAGGGCTAGAGTTAAGGCATCTCCATAGCAGCTATTGGAGTAGACTTGGTATCTCCTGAAATTCTGTCAAATATCCTTTTTTTGTACAGTAGTTTACGAGGCAGTGATAGTTAGCTCTGACCAGTATTCTAATACCGGACGGACGTAGGATTTGAATGCCGTAGGTCGAACATTTTGGGTGGCGCCCCACTTTGAACCAGTGAAACTTTATAGTAGTCCTATCCTTGCCGAAGCCTGTTCAGATTGCCTGTTAACTTGCTTAATCGAAGCTAGCTAGTTGTCCATTTTGACAGCGAGGTACGCATCCTCGTCAGCGCGTGCGATAGGATTCCTTTCGTAGTAGAGGTTTACCTCGTATCTCTTTGTCGATAACGTGAAGTGCTGAAACTGTGACCTCAGCGCGTTCACAATCATTTCCTTAGTGTCAGACCAAACTTTCAGCTTTCCGAGGACTTCGTTAAGACAAGTCGGAACTAGTTGGCGAGATAACTAGGTCGTCAGCGTAGTGACGGGAAGAATCTTGTAGTGTCATATTGGTTAAAGTGTTATAAAATGGTTTCTCGAAAATCTAAAATAAGTAGTCGATTTTTATTTTCTCAGAAAGACCAAATTATTTATATTTCCTTAATAACTTTGCGTTCACAAATTTGAAAACTAACCTTTGATCCGCCTTGTTAAAAAATTCTTCAAAAAGTTGATCGAATTTTTATCCCTGAAGAAGCGTTTTCGCAAGTTCATAGGAGAACTGCTGTCTTTTATTTTACAGAGGCAGTCAATCGGTAAGTTTGCGAGGACTTTCTCAAAATATTTCAGAAATGGTACGCGTTAATCTGAGACGTGTTCGGAGAGGAAAATAGTAGTACCGGACCGGAGCTTTTTATTGGTTTTGGATTTTATTTTAGTTTTTAGTAGACCTGATTGAACAGAATAGTATATTATCGACCCAGCGGAAGTGTAACCCTTTACTGGTCCGTAAAGTTTTACTCTTTTCATCTTGAAAGCCTGCCTGGTGAAAAATGAAGACCACAGAAAATGGCAGAGCTCTTAACTTTCACACATTGAGCCTTTTTATAGGATTTCTGAAAATAGGTTAAAAGAAAGTACAATGAAGTGACTGAAAGTACATAGCGGCGTAAAAGCGTTATGAAGCTTGGTTGTATATATAAAACAATGTCGCTATAATGTTCCTGAATAACACATTTCATACTGCAAGCATGTTGCTATAATATATATGAAATAATTCTTGAAATAATTGTATAGTATTATAAATATTTACAACAATACGTTATATATATTTCCATAGATAAATCGGCCGTCTTAACATATTTTTCATAATGATGTAATATCAAAGGATGAAGATTACATGATAGACGTCAAGCACGATCAAATAGACACAAAATAACCAAATGAAAGTGATGTTATAAAAAAATATAAGCTCAAATATCTAAAAATACTAGACATCAAATAATAATTGAATTTTAAATATTCTTTACATAAATAGTAATTTACTGAAGCTTTTTGCGTGATTCTACGAGAACATCATTTTATTAATTATATACTAATATTTTTGAAAAACTAACCAGAGTTATACTAAACCCGCATGACAGTTCGGCCAGCATTGCAGTGTAGCCTCCTGTCGCCGTATTTACGGAACATTTATAATAAAAAATTTTCTTTTTTATTTATATATTTTATTATTATATCTTTTTAACGGTCGGTTTATTTGCGTCATCATAATCCTTATATTACTTTACTTTGAATTTCTATAAACCTAATAATATTTTTTAATTGATTCTCCAGCCAAGTTTGATAATATATAATATAACGGTAACCAACTCTTTTTTTTCGTATTTTTGTTTAGTCTATGAGGCATCATGATAGATAACGTCATAATTATTTGTAATTCACTAATTTTCGTGGTCCGCTTGACCAATTAATATTTTTCAATTAATCATGGTGTTTTAGTTGAGATAAAAAGCCAGTGTCACTAGCAGGTTTCGACCCCACGACTTAGATTCGCCGCCATTCTAACAGTTTAGTTATCGTGACTTCGATCCACTGAGACACTAACTTTCCACCTCAAACTCAACTTTTGAATTGTCCCTCCTTCTAGCCATTTTTCAAATGACGTATAATCTATTTGATCCTTTCCAAAATGATAGTTCCTACTCACAGTAAGTTGTTCTGCAACGATCCGGATTTCGAGCCTCTTAGCTCATCAACAGCTTGAAAGACTTCTACAACCCATCATCAGGTAGAAGTCCTTCAACCTGATGATGAGCTAAGAGTCTGAGGGGTAGGAACTATCATTTTAGAAAGTATTGAACAGCACACTCACCTCATCATTTATCATTTCTATTAATCTATTTCATTTTCGGCGATAAATAAAATGGCCGCAAGAGCTTTAGTGAAGTATACTTAATTTTAATTCATTAAATTCAATATTTTTCGTGGTCCGCTTGATCAAATGGAGGTCCTCAAGTGGTTGAGCAGCGCCGTACCAAGCCGAAGGTCGTGGGTTCGAATCCCGATCGTGGCACTGGTTTTTTATCTCAACCATAAAACCTTAACTAATTGGAAGGTTATTCATAATACCACATCATTTATTTAGTAAAAAGTATGTTTTTTGTTCATTTGTTTTTGTTTACTGTAATGATTTCTTAATTTGTTTAAATTATAGGAATGACACAGTAATTAAAATAGGGGCAAGTAATTCGTAGAGAGCAAGTGAAGTGGATTTAAAAAAAAGTCTAATTAAAAAGTAAAAGCATAGTAAAGGAGAGTCACAATTCCAAGACCCAAGGGTGTCACTATTCTGCGTTTGTCAATTATTGTTTACGAAGTAAAAAATTTAACAATTGTCTGGAGGCCACGATCTCGTATTTAATCGAGACGTATGGCAACTTTTAAGAAAGCAAAACCGAGATTTTTAGCAATTTTTTTCTTCAGCGTAGATTTGTGTCTTCGTGCTTTGGGGGATTCGTGCCGGCCTTGCGTGCCCTCCGCACAACATGTGGGAAAACACAAAGGTAATTCGCGTATTATTTTCGGCTCCGGATATTTTTCGCGTTTCGTTCCCTCCCGGTCCGGTCGAAAAACTAATTGGGATGAGCGATGCAACACATGAAATTCCTTTCATGAACACTTAACGGAAAAGGAAAGTGCCGTATCAGAAAGTTCGAGAAACAAGTGCAATTTACTGATATTCGGGATCGTGAAGTTTGAAGGACGATGGTTGACGTGAAGGGTTACTTTTATAATTGTACAAAACTTCTTCCCAACCAGTCCCATTACCTCTCATTTTATTCCCGCTTTATTGATGATCGTTCTTTCTTTCATTGTAACGTCCTTCGACCACCGATTTCTTTATTTCATAATAATGTTATGTTTATATCTTTCTTCCTTTTTGTCCTTGTATTTTTTAACAATAATGTTCGTCAATAAAATATCAATTTTATTTGTAAGAGAAATTTGTCAGGGGAACTGACTAAACTCAGAAAGAAAATGCTACGGGTATCCACGATGTTTGGAATATATTAACTTGTGTTAACACGAATCGAGAAATGTCCAGTTTACAGCAATGGTGCGCGAAGTTATTTTGGTTTTCTCTAGTATTGAATTTTATAATTCAAAAAGTTATAAAAATGGAAAATTTTTTCAACTCGTTCATTCAAAATGCCATCTATGCACTCGAAATGTTCTAACAAATGGCACGCTTCTATCCGTGTCAACATACCTAATTTGTATCCTACGGTCTAACAGCCTACAACTATAAAGGATAAGGGATTTTTCTATTAGGAATGAGAGTATAAAATCAAGTCAGGAATTGTTTGCTCTGATTTAATTAATTTGAATTTAAGGATAAAAATGCTTGCAAACAAAAAACAGCGTGTAATTCATTGTTGCCATGTTGGTTACCCACGCCCTAACAGATAGCAATGTAACATTTTCGACATAACATCTAACATTGGCTCTGGCCTGTTAGATCGAGCAATGATCACCAGCCAATTCTTACAAGTCGACATCATTTTTCTAACAGTGTTAACACAAAGATCGTGAATACCGCTGCTATCTACAATCTGTAATTGTATTGTAATTCAGCTTTTCAACATTTTACATATTCTCAACATTAAACAGTGGTTTTAACTTAATGAATCCTTTTATTTAGGGTATTGGTTGAAATGAAAAAGTTAATTTCACGAGCAGGATTCGAACCCATGACCTTAGTGGGTGCGAATATCGCTCGAGACACCAACTTTTTCATTTCAACCAATATCTTATGTAAAAATATTTAATTAATTGATAGAAGTTATTTGGTCAATCGGACCACGAAACATAATTAATATTTATTAGTTTTCAAAGAATTTGAAATGAAATCTTCCTCTCTCTCTCTCTCTCTCTCAAATTTTGGTCTATTTTCTATTATTGTTTGGAGATCGTAAGATACAGTCTTGTGTGAGGGAGGTTTATAAAATCTTTTTGTTTATTGTGCTAAGGTTTCGAAATTTATTTAGACCATCTTAAGGGCCTCGGATTTACAAAAATTGTTTAGATTATAGAAATACATGCAAGATGTGAAAACGAATTTATACAATGAATGTTTAAACAATATTTGTAAACCCTGGCTTTGAAGATGATCTATATAGAATGGAAACGTTGGAAGAATAAAGAAAATGTTTTTCTTATCTTATATCACACCAAACCGCCTCTCACGATCTCCATATAATAATTAATTAACGGGTACTATATACTGCACATTTTTATTTCTTATATTATTTTTCTATGGAATAGATCAAAAAGCATGTGTTCGCGTGAGGAGTAAAAGAAAAAATCCTCAGAGGGAGGTCCACATTTGTTATTTATATACACTTTTTTTTCTGGCAAGTGGGTTAAGAGAACAATGGACGTACATACATATTTCATGTCGCGACGAATGAAGCAATCCTTTTTGTTTGATATGCCCCAGAAACTCTTCGATAATTTAACAAACGTACACTACAGTTGTCGCAACCCAACGAGCTGAAGTAAGGGAAATACTCGACAAAAACCAGGCTGGTAAAATAAATTTGATGTAGTAACTCGAAAAAATAGTCTTATATCTAAAATATAAGACAAAAGTTTTTCTAGCGTAACATTATACAAATAATTTTAAAACCTCCAGAAAGCCTAGTGTGTTAATATAATGTAATTATTTCTTTTGTAGACAGAAAAATGACGAAATCTTTCAATTGTTTGATTACGCATACGGATAAGAGATCATGTTTGTTTTTTCTTCTAAATACAGTTTGTTATTTTTGGATTATATGTATGCTATTCAATCTGCAGATCGTACGAAACGGTTTACAATTGATTATCGGTTGGCCTTACAGTAATTGTAATTGCAATATAAATTTTATAAGCAGTCTCTGACTATTCGTCACCTTTTTTTTATTCGATCACATGAAAATGCATTTTTCAGCATGTTGATGATTTCGTTTTAAATTTGCAATTTTTCCAATGATGTACACTGAACGGTATGCGCAATACTAATCATCCAGGTATAGATATTGGTATTTGAGCGAATTAATGCTTCACATTCCTTCGGTCGGTTATGGCCCCGGGTTGGCAAATAGGGAACTTTTACGAGCTTCTCCCGTTTTCTCCCGTTTCGGGCGTTTGAGGAAAATCTCTCGGAATTGTTATTTTCCAAGGCGAACGGAGGGATTCCAGGCATAAATTCAACTCTGCCTCCCGTAATAAGTGGCTGGGAGATAAATTTCACATGTTTCTGCGTTAGAGTGAAAAAGGACTGGAAGAGTTGAACCACTTTTGACATAGGGACATAAATAAGTGGGCCATTAAGTTTGCAATTAACTGTTAAGACATTTGCAATTCTTCTGAGCCAAGGACGATTTAAACTTGGAAGATTGGATCGTTTAAAATAGTGGAGGATTTAGCTTCTTTTGCTTTCTTCAAAACAATTATTCAGATATCGTGAGATGCGGTCTGGTCTGATGTAAGTTTCAGAAAAACATTTTCTTTATAGTGGGAAAGTTTCGATCTTTATTGAGATCATCTTCAAAGGGTTCAAAGTGTTTGTCTTCTGTGTATTTGTGACATTCTTGCATGTCGTGTTGAGAGTGCCCACATAACACTTTGAGCCCTGAAGATGATCTCAATAAAGATCGAAACGTCCCGCCCCAAAAAAAAGTTTTTCTGAAACCTCCATCACACCAGACCGCATCTAAGATATCTGAAGAATTATCGATTAATGGTCACTAATCTTTAGACATTTCTTCAAAATGTTCATAAATGTATAAATCTTGACTTTTTCTTTAATAAAAGGCGAGCTAGCGTTCATTTCAATATTAACAGCGAGGAAAATAAAACTGTAAAAGTAAATCGTATATTTGTAGTCAACGAAAGAATGACCCCACTTCTTACTATCACTTACTGAATACTCATTTATCGGTATGTCCAACTAATCGAATGACTTTATACATTTTCGAACCATGTTGCGGTAGTCCCCACATTGAGGATATTATTAAAATTAGGAATTTATCATTTTGTTTTTAGGTTTAATCGAAATGTCAGGAGGTTGATACGATTCAGAGTTCATGCAAGACTTCACGACGAACGTTGTGATTTTCCTATAAAAATAAACGGATGTAATCCGATATCCACCAAATTCCAACTGCCCAATCCTTAATTCTTTGAAAAATACTAGTTGATACATTTTATATCAAACCTAACTACACAATCAGGAATTAGTAGCCATTATGTTCAAGATCCGTTTCCGATACCGCAAATTTCTCGAAATTCTCCCAACCACTGTAAATCAGACCATCAGAAACCTCGAATTCCAACGAATTCCTTTGAACCCTCCTTGCCTACTGAAAAGACTATGGTCGGGAGGTTTCCTAACAATTGATGAAAATTACGATAGTGGAAGTGATAATTGCACAATTATCAATTAAACAGAACTATTGGAAGTTGTCAGGTACTACAAAATTTAAAAAAATTATTTTTTAAATTTTTTGCAAACACGAATATACATTTTGTTAATTAAGAAAGCTCGTTTTATTTTCCTTTTAATTTTAGCAAAAGTAAATTTATATATTGAATACTGTTGTTGGAAAGACGAATTGTACAGCAATATCAAAAAATTTAATGTTGCTATATTTTCTGTCAAGCTGAGACGAAAAATAACACTTCATTAATTAAACGCATATTTAAAATCTTATGAGACCATATAATGTTTTTAATAAATCTGTTTTGACGCAGAAGTGGCCGAGTGGTTAACACTCCAAACTTTGGGATACTAAGAGTATATAATTCCTACTATTATAAAATTTTAATATCAAATAAAAATTACAAATTGCAAGACTTTAACAGCCTTAAAATCCAAAATTTATACGAATATCGAAAGGACAAAATGCATTGTTTTTTTAATTAAGATCAGCGCATTTTGGCTAGAGACAAACTAGAATTACAAATTTTCTGGATGGGAATTATCATAATTCTATCGTATATTTTTTAGTAAATGTCAAAAGTTACGATAGAAAATAAACAATAAAAATCAGTCATAATTACATACGAACGAGAACAATGTGTAGGTAGAGATTAATATATATGTAAAAAGGGAGATTCGTGAGTTACTTAGATAAATAATGTTTGAAAGACTAAAAAAAATTGAAAGTATGAGAGATAAAATAAAAATATAAAACGAGCTAGAAAAGAAATAAGGTTAAAAGTAGACAAATAAATTTCAATTGTTTTGTAGAGTATAATGAGAATACACTTATGAAATGTGGTTTTTACGTACGAGTAAACAGAAACTAATAATAAAATATTCGTTGCTCGTACGTTGACAAAAAGTGTATTTTCTTTTCTTTTTTTTTTGACACTTGCAATTAGATCTAAAAAATACTGTCTAAATCGAGATAAAAAAATATTTCCATACTTATTCCATGACAAGAAGTATTCAGACATTGAATAAAGAGCGTTGGATTTATGACCGTCCTAAAGAAACAATGTAGTTAGCAGATAATAGATGGGCTATTACCATTCTATTCTAGCTGTGATTTATAGCTATCATCGTTTTAATTGTAAGTAACTCCTTCATTTCTCATTAAATCAATTTTTCGTTTTCTTGCCGATTGGTTTAAACATAACACTTTTATCTTATAATTAATGGAATTTATGTACGTACCGTTCTTTCGCCGAGGTTTCGAACCCTGCAATGGAGAAAGGCAGTGCCGCCCAGCTGGACCGTATTATTGACAACCGTATTGTTGTCAAAAGTTGGCTCTGTAAGCCTTTGGTACTCGTCGAAATTCGAGTACCACAATTCGCCTGCAGCTCTTGGCGAGACGCTTTCTTTCTTTCCTGAAACAAAAAATGAAACAGAATTATATAAAATTCCGCTAATTGATCCGATCCGTAACACTTTTGGACAAATTCCAAATCAAAGAGAGAAAGAAATGTGTAAAGTTTATCCCAGGTGAACATCACGCCCCTTTTCTCAGACGATGTCACAGGAATCAGAAAGTTACTGAACACTCAGCGAGAGTAAAGCTCGCCGACTTGACAGACAAACATCTCAAGAAAGTTGTCGAGTACCTTCGTGTTACTCAGTAACTTTTAACGTTAATGTTTGCCCTCTTGGTCTGCTATCTTACTCGGCCTGTTCTGTAAATATTCCGACTACGGTTAAACGCTGACGCTAAGCAGTTTTGTATTCAAGCGTAACTCACTGCGAATATAAATTATGTTTTGAAGAGTTTGAAATCGTTTCTCAGCGGTTTTTGAAAACAAACCGCTCAAATTTATTTAACAGGAATATAACCTTAACTTTCTTTTTAAAATGCATGGGGGTGGGAGCGCCGGTGGCCGCAACGGTTTAGGTGTTGACCCGGCGTTCATAACTCTAAAGTTCACGGGTTCGATTCCAGCGACCCTGCACTCAAACCCGATAATATGTTGGCCTTTATTTTACAATACACGCCACCTCGAGGATTCATATGAAGTACACTCGTAAAACCAAGCAATTGAGTGACACCAATAATCGAAAGAGGCCGTGTAGTTGCTGTTGTAAAGAAATGTATCCACCTAATAAACGTTTCAAACAAACAAGATTCTAAACTAAGAAAAAGAAATAACCGAAAAACTAAACAGTTGTAGAAATAAATACTAAGTTCCATTAGGAAATCTTCAAAGGAATTTTCATGAAGAGAGTGAAAATTTAATTAAAATTTTTTAAAAACATTACGCTAAATCCTTTATATTTCGCAGTCCGATTGACGAAATAACATATTTCAATTAATCGGTATTTATGTAAGGTTTGGTTGAAATGGGAAAGCTATTGCCACGAGCGGGATTCGAACTCACAGCCTACGGCTAAATACGCCGCTACTCTACCACTTGAGCTACCGTTATCCACACGGACACCGACTTCCCATCTCAACCTACCTTTCGAATATTTCCCTCCTTTTTGCCATTTCTCAAACATCGTAATTGGTTCGATTCTCAGCGATAAATGAGTGGTAGAGCACCGGCGTATTTAGTCGAAGTTGGTAGCTCGAATCTCACTCTTGGCACTAGCTTTTTCATTCCAAACAAAACCTTACATAACGCTTAATTAATGAACGCTAAAGTGAAAAACAGTTGGCGTCTTTACTACTTTTCACCCCGCGACAATTTTTTGCAGTCTCCATTACTGTTTTTCAACAAGTCTTCTTAGTATCTCTTGACTCACGTCAAACTTAGACATTTAAACCAAATTTATAATTTATATGACAATAATAAGACCTGTCCAAGTGAAAGGTTTGAACCGTCGCGCTCAACCATGGATTCCATTTCCCAACATCTCCAATCAATCCAATCTTGTCAAATCGTTAAATTCTGCGTGTTACTTTTTTGTTTCCAATTACACGATGCATAACGACGTACACAGCCCGTTTGTATATGAACTCATCGAAACCCGCTGTAAAAAAAATCTTCAAACTTTGAGCATACACAATAATCTAAACTACAGTTATCATTTCGAAACCTATCCGAAAATCCTCAAAGACGATTGAAGAGAAAGTGACCCCTAGACCTTCTCATCGAGTGAATTTTGAAAAAGTTTCAGTGCGAAAGAGTGGTTCCATTGGGCAATTTCTCCTACAAAGACATAAATGACAATTTCAACATATACGAACATATTTACTTAAATATTTGTAATTGTATATATCAAAGAAATGTAATAATTTTTTAACAGAGATAATCCACGTGTAGCTACAGATTGGTTAAATTAAAATAATAAATAAACAAAACTCTTTACGAAGTTTTTATTAATTTTCATTAAATATTTTTAAAAGGGTTCATTACAAATTTTAATTTTATTATTTGCATTTTTTTTTGGTGTAAGCATTTAGGCATGTTTTTGATTCGCGTTGCATCATATTTTCAAAATTAAAATATCCCACATTTACAACAATTTTTAAGGTAATTGGATCTGCCATAAGTAAACACCACTACAGAATACGAGACGTTTTAACCAACTCTGAGGACGTACGCCCACGAACTTTAAATAACCTTAAGCGGCGTGTAACATGTATATGAAATACTTATATGTTACATAGTAAAAAACGTTCACTACTGTTATTTTTTTAGATTAGAAAATAATTTTAAAAATTAAAAAAAAATAAATAAATTGTATAGTACCGGGTTGGACTTACGTTAGTGTTTTAAAATCGTTGATATTTAACACTCCTTTTTATATTACGCCGACAAATAATTGTTACGTTATAAATTAGCAAATAACAAGGCATCATTAATAATTCGAAAAAAGATCATTTTTTTACACATATCAAAACCTACGCAAAGATTGTCAATTTCTCGCCCACTTTCCCGATAAAATAATTGCTGTCTATACTGACGGAAATAATTTGGTTATCATAATTTTGTACTCCGAGTCGACTGACAACCCTTTGAGTGTCTAAAACAAAAAATAGAATAAAAAGAATATTCTTCAAATCGTCGAGAGGTCAGCGTATCAAGTATAATGTAAATAACATAGCTCAGGTATTACTATGTAGTGTATTTATTCATTGCAAACAATAACAATTAAAGAGAAAAATTATTAACGATATAAATAAGTTGATTTTTTTCAAGGCGCCGTACTAAAATTAAAATTTTACTATTTCACAGTATTTTTTTAAATTGAATTCAAAGAAAGGAATTGGAATTACAAGAAAGCCGTCTACCAGCATTGGAAAATCTCTTCAAAAGTAAGCAATAGAATACCTTTAAACGGTCAGAAAGCGGGCATTTCAAAATGACCGCTGTAATTCAATTGTCTTTAAAATAGCATACATCGTTAATTAAACACCTTTCCTCTGAGAGCCGGTCTTTTCGGATCGTCGCCATGTTAAAGCATTTATCACCCGTGGCAACAGGACAGAGGCTAATTGTGTCCAGTGCTTGTAAGGTCGACGTATGCGTATGTGGGCGGGCGAGGAAAGCTACAAATCACCCACGGTTCCCTAACTTTTCGCCCACCCCGGACCAACGCCGTTTTATATATCGTGTAGAATTAAAAAATTAAACAAAAACAATTAACATTAAACAGGAAATAATAACTGTAATCATCTGTAACCACTAATCATTCGTTCCACCTCTATCGTGAAGAGTGTCCTCTGTGTATGTGTTTGTTTTATGTGTGTGTGTGTGTGTGTGTGTGTGTGATGGGCTACGGAAAATGCGGCAGGGTAATAATCCAGTGGGTGCAATTTTCCCTTATGACATAATATACATATATATGTATAAATTGCTTGGAAATAGGTATGTTTGTAATTTGTTCTCAGTCTATTAATTTTAACTAAATTAACTGATATTCTTGCTACTTTGATAAAACAAAATAGAAAAGTCACGATCAGGTGGTTGAGTAGCGACGTATCTAGCGGAATGTCGTGGGTTCGAATCCCGCTGGTTTGACATTGAATTTTTGTCTTAACTAAAAACCTTCCCCAATCTTAGGAAGATTACGATTTTATAATCAAACACCTTTTCTCCGCTTTTCCTTAATTCAACCCTGTTATATTCTCTGAAACCATGAAAAGACATCACCTTGGCCTAGAAGTCCGCAATATTATTGTGATGATTAGTCATCCGGGTCACCGGCGAATGGATATCGCAGAAGCAGTTGGCTTTTTCGTCCGTAATAAACTAATGCCTAATAAATATTGAAATAAACCAAAAATGCTGGGGAAATTAAAACTAACATACAACAGAAGTGGCAAAATCTCTGTTCCTTTTTAAGCACTTCATATCTCATGAGCGGGACTCCAACCCGCGATCTCCGGATTAGTATTTTCGCCGCTTTATCAACTGTAATTTTTTTAGAGGAATATCACTTCATCGTGGTTAACGTGAGAGACTCTGGGCTCGTAGACCCCGCGGACGTGGGTTCAATCTCTCTCCAATCTGGCTCTTTTTTTACTACGCCCTTCCTCCTAAACATACGCATAACATATTCTGGCATTGGCTTATATGCATAAGCCATTTTAAAAAAGCGAAAAAACTACTTCATTGAAATGTACTGTCTTACCTATTGGCTTTTACTTTAGGTTCGTCCTGACTTATCAAGAACAACATCTCTCTCTCTCTCTCTCTCTCTCTCTCTCTCTCTCCCTCTCTCTCTCTCTCTCTTTCTATCATTCATAATTTTCCTTTTCTTGTTGTTCCTATTGCCTTTCAACTTGCTTAACAGTACTATTTATCTCCTACCTATGAAATTTATTTATAGATATTCACGTAACTTTTTTAGCTTCATTTAACACACTTGTTGGTGGCAACTGTGATATCATATCATTTTTATTTATTTTTCTTCTCTTGCGGATTATTGTCAAGTTCTCGTTTGAATTCTTCCCATTCTTTCCTCATTCTCTTTCCGTCTCCCTTTAAAATTTTGATGGTTTATGTTGAGTTAGTTTCAATGTAATACATTCGTTAGCAACTTCAGTTCAATCCGCATTTATTCCTCTCCGTCGTGATCAATCTATACTTTTTGACACCTCAAATTGATAGAATTTTCACAATGTTCAATTAAAAATTTTGAATTAGTAATTCATTTAACATTAAATGAATTAAGTTGAATTATTAAATACTGGCTTTACATTTTTACTTTAAATTTTTCTATACATATTATTATTAGAATGGTTTTTCAGTTATTTACAATAAACGAAAAGGAGTAGCGTTGAAAATGCGAGAAAAAGGTTTGTCCAATTTCAGAATCCGCTAACATTGCCTCTGGGGGTTTGAAAAAACCTTTACTCTGCAAAACGAAATTGATTCATCACAAGCGTGCCTTTCACCCTTTAACAAAATTACTAATCGTCAAATACAATTACCGCAAGACAACAAACGTTCATTAAATTACTAATTAAAAGTACAAACGAAATTAATTTCCTATCTTTTTCCCCTTCGGCGCGAGAAGAGGTTCTGGGAACCATAAAAAATTAATTGTATTTCAATTTTCACTATGTTCAACTTCTCGATTTTCTAGGAAATTATTTTCTCTCACTCGCTTTAATGTGAACTAATTATTAAGAACGCCACATTGAAAGATCTAAGAAAGAGAAAGGACGTTCACTTCCAACAGACGATTTAATTTTTTCATGCAAGCCTTTTTACTTGAAAGATCAAAAGGGAAAATTAACAAGAATTTGCGACTCCATTATACTGCCAATGGCTTTAATCAAAAATTTCCCTTTTACACCTGGCAAAATTCGGACAAAAGACAAAAACCCTTTTGTAAATAGATTATAATAATTATATTTGTAAATATTACATTTATTAATTGTTTGTAAAAATTATAATATTCTGGTTTAATTTTCTAATTAATACTTTTTGTTGGTAATCGATTTATTCAAAATGGTAACGGTTTTAGATAATACTATATTATTTACATAATAAGACTAGGTACATTTTTTATTTCCTTATGCATGAATCTATTATAATTCGAACAGAAGGCTAATAACCTTTGATATTCTTATAGCCGCATTACTATTTTTTTATGGTAATGTCAAAATATTTTCCCCGGTTTTTAAACATGAATACCCGTTTAAAATAAAATAAGCACTCTCGATATGTGAAAAGGTATATGAGAGGTTTGTTATTTATTGGCCTCGATTTATTTGTACCTCGTACACCCTTCTTCCCACCAAACCCAAACTGGAAGGCTTAATGGGACTCTTGAAATTATATTAATTGGAAGCAATGAACGTGATATTTCTGTCTTGGGCCCCTCGGGGCAAAGCGGAGAGTGAGAAATTAGTTTTACCCCGGTCCGACAATACCAACACTTATCCCTTCCAGCCTATAGGAAAACCCGACCAAATATTTACAAAATTGTCAATAAATAAAATATGAAATGGAAATTCTAAAACAATTCCTTTAATTTAATTTTTTCAAATATTCATTTTAATTCAAGTGTAATATCTTCTAATTTGCTTTTTATAAGAGGGGATCCGGAAAAAGTGTTGTGGGTTAAATTTAAATTTTGGAATTTTGGGGGGTGAAGGGGTAACCTAAAAGGCCATTTTCTACGTAACTACTCAACCATTTTAGATGAAATTTGGTGCATTATTTCACTGTTACTCCGGAGACAGACAATCCAAAGTGTTTGTTAAGGCTGTTAAATATCCGGACGGGCCACTGCCCACTGAGAAGACACCTCTCTACAATCAGTATTCTACCTGATACTTATTGCCGTTTTTGCGAAATAAAAGACGAAACGACAAGTCACTGCCTCGCAAAGTGTGGTAGGTATGGTAGGTCTAGGTTTGAAGTAATTAAAGGATTGGACATCGCCAAAACACTCCTCGAGATAAAATAGTCCAAATTCTTGGAGTTTGTGAACAAGTCCAAGAGATTTATGCAGGACACGTGAGCCGACCAAGTCCCGGACTTTTAGGGATGGGGTACGAGTCAACCCAGGCGTTTAACCCCTCGGGTCTTGGTCGCCCATCTGGCCTAATATATATACTTAGGTTTAAAACAATTTTTTTTAAACCTTTTCGATTGAAAAACATTTACAGCAAGAAAACTCACGAACAGATTTTTCAAAGTTTTAAGAATTTATTTATCCAAACGTAATTGATATTTTCGGGAAACTCTAATAGGTGTTAATGACCTGTAATGTTGTCGCTATAGGTTGGCAATTTTGTCCCTTTTGGGTAAGACGAGCAAACTTTTCAGTGTGGCTGTTTTTCTGGGGTTGTTCTTCGAAAGCGACGTTCTTCGTCCATTTCCTCTCGATTCTCCTACTATGAACCTTTCGAAAAGACCTACAAAGTTTTCTTGGTTATTCCCATAATCTTTTATTGCAAAAGTACTCCACGGAACGTAACGCTCTATTTTATAAGCTTTATTAATCATTCACTTAATTTTAGAAGTTTATGGACATATTTAATTACGCTGCAATCAGCTTGCCTTCCTAAGCATTACTGTATCTTTAAAAAGTTCTCCACGTTGGAGGACGAAGACATTCAAACTAATTCAATTCTTTCATTAATTTCTTCTTTGTTTTTCGAAAGCATTTTAAATTTTTACTTAAGTTTACTGATCTTAATATTTTATGAATTTGCGAAAAGTGCCGCTTTTTAAAATGTTTATTGCTCAAAAATATATACCATAAAGTCCAGTAAGCCAAGGAATGAATATTTTAATTTAAAACATCGTTCTAAATCGACAAAATATATTTATTAATAAAAACTTGGCTCTGCAAAATCAGTAAAATATAAGACTATTTTCATTTTATAAACGCAGTCTCTAGAAGGTTAAAAATCCATCATAGAATCATCATATCCTTATTTTTATATACGGTTTTATTGAATTTTAAATTTATTATTTCATCGTAAAAGCACTTTTAAATTGTGACACAATCTCTTTTTTTTTATCAAATAAAGTAAATATAATTAATTTACAGTGAGGCAGAATTTCGTGGTCGGTTGACTTAAATGAATTATGAAACAACTGGCCACTAATAAACCCACATTCGTAACCGTATTTCGACTATTGCTGGATGATTGAGGGAACGAAAAAAATCACTTGTTGAGAAAAACTATGCGTTTTAACCCTACTGTGGCAATAATTCGTTCGTGCCGATTTTACAGGGTAATGTAAACCTTTCCGATGCTTTGCGGGTTTACAGTTATGTGATAAACTTCTAATTTATCTGAAAGTTTCCTAGTCCTTGTTGGAGAACCAAAAACCTCAGCTGCCCTCAAAGCATCGTTATCACGATATCGTGTAAAACTTTATTTTCAAAGTTTATATCTCCCAAAATTTTAAACTTTATTTTATCCGGAATCCTTTAAAGTATTTTCTTTCTGTTTTGAAACCATGCAAATTTCGTATTGCTTTTATTTCTTACAAAAATACATTCGAAAAATATACTTTCTAAATTTTACATGGAATACAATTAAAGATTATCATTGTTAGTTCCTTTTTACGTTTTCCCCCTTTTTATGAATTGTTTAATTTCCGTTTGTGTCAGGCTTCCTCTTAAAGGCGTGGTTTTAAAATTGTTCTATGAATATAAACAATTTGTCAGCGTTTTTACAAGGCACTGAATTATTGCTCACAATATAGATTTTTCTAGCCAGCTTGGCATGGCGGGGATTAAGGTTTTTAGTATGAGGGTGAGGCTGGCCACCCCCTCTGTGAACCTGGGGTCACTGCAGGGACACCAGATATGAAGGGGTATGAACGTTGGCAGCGGCATAAACACCTCACTGATGTTCAGTACAATAACAATTAATTAAAAATTACAGATATACTGACAGGCCAAATAATATAAAACAAAATAAAATTTTTGAATTTTTTATGAGGCTGTGCTAAGAAAACATATATAAACAAAAGATATTATATTCGGCAGTTTAAAAATAAAGAAATAAAAAGCTAGCTTACTTTGTATACTTATATAAAAAAGAAAAGAGGTTTATAAAATTAATCTTTAAAGAATGTTGCGCTCATAATAGACGTGTCTAAAATATTACAAACTGAAAGGAACAATTATTATAATTATATACAAATATTATTAATAATTATCTTCACCTATATGATAAGTTATTTATTGGGCGATTGAATTAATTTCCTTATCGACCAAATACCATGAGGACCTTCCGCGCAACTCTGCGATAATGTGAATGTAATTTATTAGCGGGAAAGGACGGACTTATCACCAATTAACCCGAAGGAAATTAGTGCTCTGTGGTGGTGAAAATGAACGTGTGACTGAAAAGGGCTCATCCCAAATTACCCCGGGGAATATCGAGTACTCTGAAGCAGTGGTCTAATTGTAAGTCATTGTAATTTATTAGAGCGAATGAAGGGGCATATCTTCCCTGAGGTACAGTGAGACAAGCAATAAGATAAAAAAAAAGAGAGAGTTGTTTACCATTATATAATAAAATAACACAAGTTGACTAGAGAAGTAGTAAAAGAAATTATATGTTTAAAACGCGAGGCAGAAAATAAAATAAATTCAAAGTTAAAGGAGAGCTTCTGAAATGGCGTTTTTGTGGTTTTCCTGCCATAAATACCAAAAGTAAAAAAAAAATTTAAAAATATAAGCCCGGTAAAATAGAATCTTAATAAAAGGCAGTCATTTCGGAAATTTCCCTTGTCTATGTTTCTCTAAGTGCTGATTATGAGGGAAAGCCACGAAAATAAAATTAAAACTAACTAGAGCTTTATTAGCTCAATATTGATAAAAAGATGTACAAACTTTTCTTACTGCTTTGAAAAAAAATAATTTTCTGATATATAAAAATCTATCTTTTCCTAGCTTACAACTATATAAAAAGTATATTTTCCAAAAAAATATTTTACGTTTTAGAAAATTTAAAAAATTTTGACAACAATTAATTTAGAAAATTCAACGTAAAAACAGTTTATTTGAGTAAAAAATTCTCTAGAAATTAAAAATAGAGTCATTACCAAAAAAATATATTTTCCCCATTTGTAGCCATTACGCAGTTTCTTTCACCTGATTCAAAGATTTTTCCCTTTACCCATTGGCATTAATCAAATTATCTTGGAGAAATTTCACCTTTCTATTGTCATATAACATATAGTTGGGTAGTTTCTTATGATTTTGGTTCGTGAATTCTCACACTTTTGGACGGACACTACTAATTGGCGAAATAAGAATAAAGATTTAAAGAAATAGGTGACAAAAAAATATAATACAAACCCTCTATTGACCAAAAATGATCGAAAATTAAAAAATGACAGATTCCCTTACGGGATCTCAAGAAAAAATAACAAAACTCAAAACGCTGATGAAGTGCTAACTGTTAAAAATTATCAACTCTTTTTAAAAGTCCTTTGTTTATTCAGATTTGATGTTAAATTAAAAAATAAAATAAAATAAATTTTCCGATTTATACGTTCTTTTTAGATGTTTAAATACATATGCATAAAACACAATGTATGTTCATAAACGTCAGGTTCAGTTAGGTAACTTTTCTGAGCCGAGTAGTGAAAAACGGACGGTGGAGATATAACGAGAATAAATTGCGTTACTACGGCCAACTCAGGTTACACTCATTTTCAGGGATGATGTTTAATAAATTACCATATGCATATGTCCGTGAGTTAAATAACTGTCTGGGAGATTAATAAACATGATTGGAACTCTGACTATTGGTTTTATCGGAATCGGATACAGTGGACGGTCCGATGACAAATGAGAGACAAATCAATAAAACTGTCTTTTTGGCTTCACTGCTGGGACCCCTTCCACAAATCTAATAAATCATCCTTCTGCCCCAGAGCCACCCCGTCCAATCCACGAGCGGAGGGAAGTTAATAAATAAGGTTTCCCTATTGTTTTATTGCACGATGTCCCTGGGCGGCGGTCGGCGATGACGACCCGAAACAATTTTTTCACCTGACGAAGGTGACAAATTGGGCAGGCCTCCTTTCGGCCCACCATTGTTCGTTACACGCGTTCCGCGTTTGGGGATTAAACCGAATTAAAACAAATTGGAACGTTTTGAACGATATTTTTCAATTCTACGGCTGGAAATTATTCACGCCAGGGGATTTCGAGACCGAAACAAAAACGAAATTCCTGTACGTTAACTAAATAAAACACAAAACTTTAAAGCTAAAAAACTAAACTTACTGAACTCCCTACTACCTTCTGCTATGTAGACTGATATTTTCGGGTAACATACTGTTTTCCCCACTCACACATCCATCCTGTCCTTGCAGAATTCCTCCAAGATAGTGTGCTTGGTTCAATCTTTTATATAATAACTTGCTTAAAAAGGAAAACGGATATCACCTAATTTGTAGTATATATTTATTTTCCCTAACATTTTTAGTTTATTAGATTATTTATTACACATTAGTTTATTATGGACCACGTCCTGAGAAACGCCAATTGTCTAGGCCATATCCATTTGCCGTTGAGCTCGATTACTAATTATCACAAAAATATTGCGAACTTCTAGACCAAGGTGATATGTTTTCATGGTTAAAGAGAAAAGAAGAAGAAAAGTGTTTGTTTACAAAATGAGAAACATTCATGTTTACATTTTTCTTTTTTTTACGAAGGTTCGCAACAGTTGAGGTCGTATATATACATCATCCTCTAACAAGATGTCGGGTTCGAACGCAGGGTTCTTGGATCTTCGTATCCGTATGTAGATTTTGTAATTTACAATCAATTACAGGCAGACCTCGAGAATCATCCACCTCGGTCTTTTCCTCCAGCCAACGGGGTTGGGCTCAAGGGACTTGTTGGAAGAAGGGGTTTACCTTGATTGGAAACAACGCTCCTTACCGTTCAGTTGAAATTTGCCGGATCAAGCAAACTCCTGGACATTCCTAGACAGAATGGTTTGATGGGCAAAGCGAAATAAAATACATGTATATAAAGTGACAGAAATATATTACAAAATAATAATACGACCTGGCCAGGGTCAAGAGAAAATAAATATATATACTTGGTTCAAACCAAATCATTAAACCTCTACGAAATCATACAAATAATCAATTAAAATAAATAAAATCTTCTTTAAATTATGAAAATAGACAAAATAAAAAATAAATGTTTTCTGTAAGACAAATTAATAAACGAATCAAACCAGTGTTCAATGAGAACGCGTGAACGTCATGAGACTCTTTAACGGGAAAACAGTTTGGTGCGAGAGGTACCGGCCGGCAGAAGGAAAGGTCTGACCTGTATGAAGATGTGGCGGTAGTAAGGCGTGCGGCGATGTCGGCGTACTGTCGCGTCTTCGGATGGAGCAGATCGGCGGATGTAGCGTCAACTTCCAGAGTCGGCGATCGGAGAGGGTCCGATCCGAATTCTTCTTATGATGAAGTGTTTCAGGCGTGCGTGACCAACGCTGGTTATTTTCGCTCAAAAAAACGCGACAAAGGCAATCGTTCTGCGTGCGTCTTCGAATCGTGTTTTTCTACTACTGCCGCCGCCCCCGCACCTTCCTCGTTATCGGCTAGAGTTACGGATTAGGCGGCGATAAGGATGTGTTTGTCCGGCCCAGCGAGTTCAAAGACGACGGACAATTCACCTTTTAATTAAATTAACATGTTTGCCCCTTTTCTTTTCAAACCATTCCGTCTCGGAACACAGACCATTTAAAACAGAAAAAATAATAATCTCTAGGCGTAAACAGGACTATCAAACAGCTTGGTAATTTCAGCCCCCAACGCAATCAGTTTCAAATCCATTCAAATTCTCTTACTTATTTACATACCATTCATTCAGTTAGGGTAGTCGAGTACTCTATATTCCTATCTCCCCCTTCGCAACTATTTCATATATAACTAACAAAATAGAGGATTGATGGGGTAGTTGATTAACGTAATAAGTACATTCACTCCCAACATACATCTGAGTCAAATTAGCCAAAATTATAATTACTGTACAAAATAAAATCACCATGTTTATCCAAGGATTGGAACAGAGGACCATGGTACTGGCCGCCGTTCTAGAGCAAAAAGCGCTTTCTATCTGGAGCCGAGGGTTGCCTATTCAACGAATGGAACAACTTTTATCATTTTATCGTGCCTACAAACATATACACGTTTCGTTGACATGGATGGAAAATGAATTAAATATAATAATAATACGAATCTAGAAGGCCTCATTATTGACTCTTCTCCAGGGAAAACTTTAGTTCCCTGGAATTTCAGTTGGTTCATTGTTAAATTACAACCTCCCATAGAAAGTTAACTCCTCATATTTAATGATGTTCTATGCACGCCAAGTTTGCGGATATCACGTAGTACGACATAATTGAGCCATCCTTTTCTTTTGTCAAAAATCAGTTCCTACTAACAGTAAGGCTACTGTTACACTGGATGCGTATTCTGACGAAAGTAGTAGTCCGAATGCGTCCGAGCTGCTCTTCAGAACTGTCCTTCAGAACAGAGTGGTTACACTATTGCGAGTTCTGAACATCAGTACGTTTCCGTGTTCTGGTCATAATGGACGACAGTGACGATTTTTATTTAATGGATTGCCCATTGCTTATGTTATTATTTATGGAAGGTGGCAAAACTACACAAGTCAATGAACTATTCGCTACAAGAAAGGAAAAAAGGAGAGCAGGGAATGTTGTTCGAAGATCTGTGTACCAATCCTCAAAAGTTTTTTGAGTACTTCAGGATGACTCTTGAAACCTTTAAACATATACTCCAGGGAATTGAGGAGAACATATCAAAGCCTATAACTCAACAAAAATTACAGGGGCATTACTGTCCCACAATGTGGCTTTTCGTCAGAACAAAAACAAACTGGTTTGAACGGTGGAAAAGTTCTGACGAATTCGCACGTGTTCTGAAGAGCCAGTCGGTTCCAAAGTAAACACTTCCATAGCAACTACGTACTTTGATAATTCTGACGGATTCGTCAGAACTTGCATCCAGTGTAACCGTAGCGTTGTTTTCAAACGAGCCGGATTTCCGAAAAACAACATGCTGTAGGAACTATGTTAAAAAAAAGAGTTAAACACCGCACTCACTCCATCAATAATCATTTCTATTAGTTGAGCCATTTCTGAAATTTTGGCCGAAGTCCACAAAACATTTAGAACAATTTTGAAACTTTAATAAATTTATCAATAGAACTAACAACAAAAATATATTTTAGACAAGTTTATGTAATAATGTAACGGATTCAACTGCAATTTAAAACGTTCACGGAGAAAAAATTATAAGAGAGACCAGATATAATTAAAACAATAATATTACAAATCTTTGATGTTTTGAAAATGGCATTTATGTAAAATACTGAGGAAGGGTTCGAAAATCAGATTGTCAATAATTGTATAGATTTTATAATTCGTTGTTGTTTTAAAATAATATTATAACGTTTAACAATGTTGGTTACGAGAGCCGGTGCGAAAAATTAAAAGGAAAATGTAATAACGCCAGCTGTATTTAATTATGAGTGTTGGAGGATTAAACAGAGAACAAGAATTTCATAAAATCACACCTGTTTCCATGAATCAGAGGATGTTTAATATGAAAGGGGGGGAGTTTTCCGCAAGGGGGCCCTTCTCTCCGCTTCGAAACCCTTTTCGCCATTTTTCTTCCGGTTGTTTAATTTAATTTCACCCCTTCTTCTAGAAGGACAACACCCCTAATTCACCTCACTAACCCCCCCCCCCGGCTCGGCGTGAGCTTCCTCCCAGAGCCATTTCGCCACCTTTTTAACCCGACTGAGACTAGTTAGTTTGATAAGGGCACGCTTCAGTGCAATCTCACTTCTTTATTACTTCCCCTTCGGACGGGGTTGACGTTCACCCGTAGTACCAGGCGGAACCCGGCGGCCCAACTTTGACCGTGTTGATGAAGACACCCCACGAGACGACTTCGGAGGGCCTTAGAGACTTTATCACCGCTCTTCCTAGAACGACTTACTTCTTGTTTACAACCTTGTTACATTTTACAGCCTCCCGTCCCTTCACCTTCTATTTTGCCTTTGTTTGAATTTTATGTCATGTTCACGTAGAAAATTCCCTATTTTCAAGATTCCATAGTAACCCTTGATGCAACATAAGTCATGCCGTTAGAACTACCACCAATTAAACCAAACTTACTAAAACAAGTTATCTTATCTTGTATAAATTTAGTGCTTTTGTTTATTCCAACGTATTTCGTGATTCTTTAAGAAACTTGGTACGTGAACTTTCAACGGGTTTTATATCCTCCTCATTTTGTTTGTTTACCTGATGACATACAAAATAACGCAAAAGAATCTAACATAACCGTTGAATTTATTTCAATAATAATTTTTGTAAAAATTAGATTCTTTTTTTCCACGATTTATGAAGTTACACAATTATGTACATTATTTTACGCTAAAAGTTACTATTTTTGTCAATTTCCTAATATTTTCATTTTTTATATAAAAATAATAATTATAAATCTATATACATTTGTAAGAGTGTACTTGAAAAAAAAAATTTAACATATTAACAAGCATGTACTAGACAGCAGTAGTTTTTCGAGACCCTCAGAGATATAAACAGAACATATTTTACATAAGTAGAATGAAAAACAAACAAATAAGCCAACATAATATAGAATAAACGTCTAGAATGAAAAAAATTAGTCCTTGGTTTCAAAATATTTTAACTATCTTTAAAAATGTTTGAAATTACAAATTTTCAGCTTCTTTAAAGTTTTTGACAATTTTAATAATGATCTATTCTTCATTATAATTATAATATTTCATTGTTTTTACATTGTAAAATATGAGTTAACAAATGATTTAAGGATTTGTGTCTTGTTTTTAATCACTGATATAGATTTATTTCACTTTACAACTAGTTACAAGATTAATTTAAGATAGATTAATATGGTATCATTTCGTTTAATTTACCATATAATGTTTTCGTATTATATCTACACAGTTTACGTCCAATAATTTTCAGAAGTGATTTGATCGTTTTATCCACGGTCATAGTGCAACATTTATTAGTACTTCCCCAGGTAACAATATTTGAATTGTGTAAAACAAAAAATGTTGTCATTAAGAATTCGATTTGCGTAAAATTCTACAATAATCATTAAAACGGTTCAATATATTTTTTTGTACACATTTTTTTAACATACAAAAAAGGTATTTTGGCCGTAAAACTTTTCATATATCTATAACGTCGTTTATTCTATCCTGTTATTATTTTGGAATTTTGGCAAGAACACAGGGATTTCTAATAATTTTCTATCCACTATCGATAAAATAGGTTCCAACAAAATCGGCGAGACGACATCCGTGGCGTTTCTTTGGAAATCTTAAAATATCAACCAAATGAATATAACGTTCTCATCTTTTTAGATATGAATGTTTTCTTTTTATTTCGAACACACTCATTTTCCTGATTAATTCGAACTGTACTTATTTTATTGTATTTTATAGTTCATGCTAGTTGAATATGTGTGTTTATTGCAACGTAGCTATCTATTTCTTAATGAACTTAAAAGTAATAAAACCAGACACTCGTATTTTATTGCTTATTCAAAATTATACGTATGTATTTTCATCACTGATTAATTGAAACATACTTATTTTAATGTAAACAAAACGAAACGAGATCAAAATGTATTTAGTTATGAGGGTTTAAACGCAAATCCACCAAAACTGATTTAGCGATAGAAATTTTTTTTTTTTTTTGAAATGTATATTACATTTAATGTACTGAACACTTTATTTCGTCGTTTAATTTGGTTTAAATTAAAATAAGTATATTTTAATAGATGTAATAATCAAATAAAATAACGATAAAAAAGTGTTGTTGAATAAAAGCCCATTTGTAAAAATGTCGGGCGGGTTCGAATGCATGGCCGGTCGATTCGATCTCGGGACCTTTTCGTTAAAAGTGATAAGCACCGTGTCAACGGCATGACCGCTGCGACCACCCACGCCCCCTTTGAGGGTACTATGGATTTTATTACATTGATTTTGCATTAATTGAAAAAATCAAAAGTAATAAATGACACTATGTAAATGTAGTTTGCTACACATGATAAAAGAGGTAAGCCAGCGGATACTCACAATCAATCTCTCAAGCTGTTTCTTGGCCTGAACCGCTTCAATCGAATTGTACGATTTCTCGGAATGTTATAAGAGAAAAGCTGGTGTGCGAATGGTTGGTATGATGGTTTAAATTTTTGTGAGATTGCATTGTGAATTATTTGGTTGGAAATATAGAAAGGATTGTTTAATATGTTGGGTAGTATTATGAATTTGTTGAATTTTATAGGAATTAGAGTTTTTCAATGGTTTGTAAAGTTAAATTCTGTATTTCTATATTGGTCTCCAAATGGTATTATATACGCCGGTTTTTTAGTGAGGTAAGGAGTAATTTGAAGAGTTGCTTAGTTTCTCTAGCTTAGTATCTTTCTTTAGTATCGTTTCATAATTTTCTTCTTAGTATCTTTCTTTAGCTTAGTATCTTTTTAGTGGTGTACGGGGAGGCTGGAATTGTTTTTCCATTGAAATCTGAATATGTAAGAAGTGAATTTTATGAGACTAAAAATAATGTTTATTTTTATTCGTTAATTTTTAATCCTCAGTTCGATGATCAAGACTGGGTTTAAATGAAGGTGGGTGTTATGAAAAAGAGTTAATTTTCGAAGAGGTCTTTTTGATGATCAAAAAATTGTAATAAATGTCAATTATTTTCGTCCCATAAACCTGGCGGTAATAAACATCAATAAGGAGAAAGTGAAGCGCGACGTTACGGGGCAAAAAATATCACTTTCGTCATAACCCAATTAGGGCCATCATCCGGATCCTACGGGCGGAAAGAGATCAGAAGTTGTGGGGTACAGGATCGAAAGAGACTTGTAATGAAACGATTCAACCTTCCCCCAGGGAAGTCGAACTTGTACGGATCAAAGTCCGGGAAAAGATATATACGATACAAAGTCTGTTACCAATTTCAAAGCACGTATCAGAGTCACATTTAAAATAATTTTCTTAAAAGTTAAGAAAAGCTTACTAAAATGATTCACTTAGTCCATATAAAACATATGCGATAAATACAAACCGGATTTAAAAATGCAAATTTGTTCGCCAAAAAGTGACAGCGAATAAATTAAAGAGAAATATTTTTTAAAAATTCTAAGGCTAAAAACAATATAAAATTGTTAGGTTTGAACCTAGCTGTTGGCGCATACGTATACTTGGATAAGCATATCTGTGACTTAAAAAATTACTTTATATTAATAGTCGTGAAAAAAAAGATTTTATCTTATTGAATTAGTTTCTTCAAATACATTTTTCTGTTAAGAGCCCTATTAAATTGCGCTTTAGCTTAGTAGTTTTTCAAGATTTCAAATTTATCAGTATCATCAGGAGATCATGAGGAAATTGTGAGATGCGTTCTGGTGTGATGTAGCTTTCAGAAAAACATTTCCTTTATGGTGGCAACGTAACGATCTTTGTTGAGATCATCATCAGGGTTTGAGATTTAGAAACATTTTCCAAATTTAACAAATACGTATAGGATGAGAAAAAAGTGAATTTATACAATGAAAAAAATATTTTTTATATTCAATCAAAGTATTTCTAACCATTGCGCTTTATTAGTATTTCTATTAATTAAAAAACATTATTTGGAACTGATGGGTTTTTGCAAGAAAATTTGTATTAACAAAAGGTTTTAGGGGATTCAAAAATGAAACGAATAGTCTACTATTCTCATCTTTGCTATTTGCTAAATTTTATTTTGATCTAATTTTCTTAGTCAGTCGTAACTTGGGAATTAGGCATAGTATGTATATCCCGGAAAAGGAAATCGAAATTTGTTACCAAGCTATGTAGCAAAGTAAGCTAAAATGGTTTATATTAATATTTCTCTCTCGAATATCGAAACCTACTAAATACAAATCTTTGAAAAATTTAATAACAATAACAGAAATCTTTGCATTACGTGCGTCATCAAAGGGAGATTGGAACGTGCTAAAATAATCATTTCTTTTGTACAATATCCAGGTACCATTTGTATAAAATAGTGTTTGTACCAGTATATAATTTTTTTCCTTACCTCCTTACCGGAAAAATCAGTCAGGAAGACGGAAAGGCCAATCCAGCGAGGATATGCCGGCCTAGATAATCGGTAAGGATCAAATAACAAGTTTTTCAACTAGCAATCCATAGAAAGAAATATTATGATAAAAATGTTAAGTATTCTAAATTTCACTGATTAAAAACCTAGAACTATTGGAAAGGAAAGCAAACTAATGTGGTCGTGCAAGATTAAACCTTTCCGTGCGGTACTTTTGCAAAAAAGAAAATAATTAATACAGACAATTTTACTTTCTACCGGCAGAAAGGCGAAAATATAATATATTAATAACAATAAAAGCTGAATGTAAAATCATGTTGAAATTTATTCATAAATACCAGCGGCAGAATGGCTAAGGAGTTTTGCTCTTATATCCCACACCAGAGTTCAAGTCCCTAAGATTTTAATTAATAATGATATTATATATATATATATATATATATATAGCTTGTAATGTGGTTGACCCTTTATCCGTGAAGCCCAATATATGGAAGTTAAGTCCGACCCTACAACAAGGATTTATTTACAACTGGGTTTCTTAATATCCCCAGTTTCTTTTATAACGCACTTGTTCAACAATTAACTTGAAAGGGATAATGGAACTTAAAGTTTAAAATAAATCTATTATATTTCCTGGTTCGAGAGACAAACTTCTTTCAATTATTTAATCCTTATGTAAGGTATTGTTTGAAATGAAAAAACTAATGCCACGGGCGGAATTCGAACCGACGACCTTCGGTGAAATACGCGGCTGGTCTACCATTTGAACAATCGTGACTTCGATCCACTCGAATAACAACTTCCCATCTCACGCTCACCTTTCCAATGTTCCATCCTATTTGCCATTTTTCAAGTGTAATCAGGATTCGATTATCTGCAAAAAATTAAATGACCACGGAGAACGTTAGTGATGATATATTTCGGTTTTCTTATTAGAATTCATTATATTGCCCAAATAACTTACATCAATTAATTAATCTTTATATAAGGTGTTGGCTGAAATGAGAAAAGCTAGTTCCATGAGCGGGATTTGTACCCAAGTCTATTTAATTTGTCGCCGAGAATCGAATCTTGTTACACTGTCACGGCCCAGTTGCCGAGAACATGGGGTTCGCAGCAAAACCCGGGGAGTAGGGGAAACAACATGAAGCTGCGCCCGATGAATGAATGCCCTTTACTCTTTACGTGTATTGGGGACTCCGAACGGAAGAAGACGCACTGCCTTTCGTAATTATTAAATTCATTGTAAATTGTATGTCTCAATTGTCAATCTGATTAAACTCAATCAAATTAACTGATTATACTTAACTAAATTTCGTGGGAAAATAGTTTTGTTTAAATTATTTTTTTTTGGTGTTGGCATTATTAAAAGTAAACCATTTTAGTTCATTTATCATTTTATTATTATTATTAACCTTTTGTTAATAATTTCCAACTATAATTAGTCGGGGTCTCTCCCAAAGATAAGCGGAGGGCTCACAACAGGACATTTGAAAATTGGCTAGAAGGAAGGAAGATTGAGATTGGGAAGTTGGTGTCCGAGTGGATCGAAGTATCGAAGAGTCAAGTACTTAGCTGAATGTCGTGGGTTCGAATCCCGCTCATGGCAGTAGCTTTTTCATTTCAACCGATACCTTACATCAAGATTAATTAGTTTATAATTAAGTTGAGAATGGATCTGGAGTTTGATCGTTTGGTAATTTTCGATAGCTTTGGTTCGCAGTTTTCCTTTTTCAGATAAGTTGGTCTTTCAGAATTATATTTAACTTTTTCCTTTTTAATGTAGGCAGTGTTTTTTTTAAATTTAAAAATAAAGTAGCTGATGTATATGAACTGCGGTAAAACAATATTGTAAACAAGAGCGACCTTTTTGTTCCTGTCAGTGTCTACGTTTCATTTAAGCAATTCAACCACTAACATTTCATCTCACAAAATGCGGGTATTTGTGAAGTAAATTGCTTCCGTCGGTTATATCTCGTGTAGCTCCACTTTCGAAACTGCTGTACATTTGTCGTACAAACTTTATCCTAATAAATACTGCAATACGTAATTTTGTCCGTGAAGTAAAAAATTAACTGTTTTAGCTAACTACTATTTTATTATTCATAGCTCACAGAACGTTCCGTCTTAATTGTTTTTGGTTTTGAGCGTAAGCCATAAAAATAATACTGATTTTAAACAAATTCTGGCAGTAAACCTAAAATCAAATCGATGTGAGTGTAAATTGTTCTTTTTTATCGGGCTAATATGAATTGTAAATGATTACATATCAAATGACTAATTCTTTAATACATATATTTGATAAACGGCAAAAAGGAGGGACAATTCAAAAGGTGGGGTTGAGATGGGAAGTTAGTGTCCAAATGGATCGAAGTCACGATAGCTCACGTGGTAGAGCAGCGGCGTATCTAGCCGAAGATCGTGGGTTCGAATCCCGCTCGTGACACTGGCTTTTTATCTCAAAACGTAATTAATTGGAAGATATTAATTGGTCAGCGATCCACGAAAATTATTGAATGTAATAATTTAATTGGTACAAATTACAAAGATGTAATACTCTTCATTTCTATAAAAATAAAATTAATTGTATAACTACAAAAACATACGAATTCAATATGATAACATTTTTCAATAAGAAGTGCTTAAAGTTTGTTTTTTTAAACAAAGTGTAGTAGTAAAAGGATTTTTGTTTTATTTTTTATGATCAAACAGAAATATTTAAAATCCACGCTGTTTCTCTTGGTGACCACTTATTCTGTACATTATTCTAAACAGTCTCTTCAAATATTCGTGGTGTATTCAAATATCAAGGGTTTTCCTTTAGCAATCCATTACATAAAGAACAGCAGAATGCACTAGAACAAAATGATTTGGCGAATATAAATAATTTATAATTTTTGATTTCTTTTTCCATCTTTCTTTTTCAGTCTTACTCTTTTTTACTATATTTTTCAATACATCTTCTTTTCACCCTATCTTTGCTTCTTATCTTTCTGTCTATTTATCTATATCAGCTCTTCTCATTTTGGTTTCTTTTTAAACTTTCTGTTTTCATTCAAACTCGCTTTCACTTTTTTCTTTCCATAATTACATGTCTCACCCTCACACCCTTTGTGAGCTACGTAGTTCCTTATTTTTCTATCTCACTCCCCTCCTTCGTTCTCTCTTTCTCCTTCCCACTCACTCATTATAATCTCTCGATTACATACTTTCTCACTTTCTTAACTTTTTTTCTTTCTTTCTATTTCCATTTTCCTATCTGCCACTTGGCCTTTTTTCACTCACTATCTCCCTCTTTGTTTATTACTCTTTCCATATTCCTTTCATTTTCTCGCTTCCTATTTTCTCTCTTTTTCTCACTTTCTCTCTTTTGTTTGGTGTGTCAATTTACCACATTCCCTTGCTAAATGATACTGTATATTATGTTCTTATTTTTGTCTATTAGTGTATAATTTTTGCGATCAATTAATACATAGATTAAAAGATTAAAGGCGGTATTTCATATTGTGTCAGTCAGCCTATCTCGGGTGTGACATTTCGAATCACTTTTGTCATGCTGATTTGCCTACGAAATTATTGATTCAAGGTTTGGAACCGAGGTAATCGCAGTTGATCTTTCAACTCCGATTCTAGAGCGACGGAACTAATCCTTCTGAAACCTTATTGATTTGAATAATCAATTAGCATCATAATCGGCACGACACGACGTCAATACGTAATCACTATATTTATTCGGGGTTAATCCTTTCCTAATTGTAACATGAAATATTACTTGGTTTGCTATATTAATGGAATTAGTGCTGAGGCACGATGTCGGTTTTTGGAGGGACCAACACATCGACATACTTGTTTGAATAGGTTTCAAAATAAATTATGCGCCGTTTCTTAAATATTGATAAGTATGAAAAAAGTAAATATAAAATGTATTTAAATTAGTAGATACTCTCTGAAAAATAACAATGTTGTTTTCATATATTATTCCAGTTACGGTTTTTTCGCCGTACTCGTCCGGGAGGATCTGGCAGCTCTGCCAATGTTGCGTACCATGCCGCACCAATATAAAGTAGAGGTCCTTGATCCCCCTCCCATAAAAAGAGCCCACTGATCGGTAAAATATAATTAAATTATGCGGACATCATGTGCGCCGAGCGAAGGATGTTTTAAACCAGGGCACGTCGGACTGGAGGGAACGAGATAGCGGACCTGGCCATGAAGGCGAGTACTCGCGTCCTTCAAAGTGATGATGTTGTGATCACCCTGATTCGGCCTGACGACTTTAGGAGAATAGTGAAGGTATGATAATGGAAAAGTGGAAGGGTCGTTAGGACGACTCGATTGACGCGCTGGTGGGCGTCAAACGACTCATGGGTACCTGTTGGTCGGCGCTAGTACCTCGCATGCCAACATAACTCACGGTGTCGCACGTGTTTGAAGAGGTGTCGCAGCTTGGCCTCGTACAGAGACCGAAATGGAATATCGCCGGACTGTAGGAGAATGCTCGAGCAGCATAGCAGAGAGATTTAAAAAACACTTTATAGGTTTTTGAAAGATATTGAGATAATCGGTTATATATAGTGGGGTAGGTAATGGTATATACATAATAAGTTATGGTTTAGGTTAAATTCTCTCTCCACATCTGCTCTGTCAAACCAGGTCAGGGCGGGTAACGAGTACCGTCCGACCCGGGTTCTACACAGCAGATATGTATGTGCAATTGGATTTGTATGCAGGAGTATGATGTATTTAATGTGTGAGTGAGACTGAAGATTACTAGTCTTAAGGAACCGAATTACCAAAGAAATCGATGCCGCCCGTTCAGAGCACAACGTAGGTGTCTCCCTCTGATCTATCAGGGAGAGGCCCGACGTCTCCTAGGAGGTCTCAAAATTCTAATTCTAATTCCATTTACAACCGATACAAATATCCAGGATGTATAGCCTTTTAACAGGAAAGAGCCTCATCTTTAAACACATATGTAGAGCGTTAATGCGTCAAACGTAAAGAAGAGACTGAATTCTCATTACAAATCTTATGACGGTCGTGAGAAGGCATCAGACCCCAATTTATGAAGAAACTCCTGTCTAACACTCACACTGTACCTGAACACGTTCTTTATTATTAGACTACTCTATAGAGAACTGGTTCTTCGAGCCCTCCTCGAGTTTATCTTCTTGTTAAATAAAATAATACCTGGGCGAGACGGAGATCCGTTCAAGTGAAAACAACCCCTGTGGAAACGCATATTCTTTTGAAAGAAAGATATTATCCGATAACATTGTAAGCCGTCTATCGTAATGGTTTACTACAGACACCCTAATGCATACTTTAACCTAATATTTTATCTTATTACTCCATCTCGTTTTCCCTCTGCCACTATTGCCGTTATAATTTGCTTTAAAAGGGTGCATAAATAATTGGAATTTCTGAACAAGAACATAAATTGCCTTTAGAGCTGGTGAAGTATTATTCAAGTCTTTGTCTTCATATTCAAGTATAATGAAAATAATAATATTACCTCCGGGGCATGAGAGTAAATTGTGCCCACAAACATAGCACTTCACATATACTTACACAAGCACACATTATTATACACTCTAGGGGTCGGCCCATAGGAGAATGTTTCAACAATGTTTCATTGTGATCGGCCCCGTAGTGCTGGTTGTGCGTCGCAGAGGAAAAAAAAAATTCTCTGAAAGTGGCGATTTCGAAATGATTAATGATTCTCATAATGTGTTAGCAACAGAATATGAATACATGAAAGGTTTGGGCCGAAAAATTACTTAAACGTCAACAGTGGTGGTCTAAAGTCAAGAGATTAGTAATTGCGAGTGAACTTGATGTAACTTGTCAGGAATGTTACGTCTACGCTAAGTGAGAAAAAAAATTAAAAAATATTTTCTCTTGCTACATTAGGATACCTAACAATACAATACAGCAGTCAAAACATGAAAAAATTGAGTGCATTACAGCAGTACAATGTCAGAGTTAGTCGACAATAATGGAAAGTTTCTACAAAACAAGCTCCACATTCCGCCGCAATAAGGAAGTTTTTCCTCGCTGTAGACATGTTAAAGTTCACATTAAGACAACAATCATTAGCCTCTACCAGTCCCTCAGGACTTGGCATCCTAATTATTCTGATAGTGAATACATATTTCAGTCTTTGAATTTATTCATCAAACGTAATAATATTCTCTAGCCCTTCACATATCTTCTATATATGCAATATTATCCCATTTTATGTTTTAGTGTGTTCAATCGACCAAGTTACTTTTTTCAATTAATTACTATTTCTATGTAAGGTTTTGGTATGTAGTAGAAAATGGCCCACAGAAGGAAAATTCGAACGGTTGTAGGTAGAGATGAAGAGTTGGTGTCCGACAGGATCGAAGTCACGACAGCTCACAGTAGTGGCGTATTTAGCCGAAGCTCGTGAGTTCGAATCCCGCTCGTGACACCACATTTTTTTCAATTAAGACCTTATATAGAAAGAATAAAATAGTACTCTCATACTGGTTTATTGACCATTTTCCAATCGTTGTATGTTGAATTGTATTTCATCGCGGATTTTGGACATCCGATTCTCGGGTGCGCGGAAATCAAGGAAAGATGATTCCCAAGTTCCTTACTAATGATTTAATGTAATTTTTTTTTTAAATCGTTACAGGATATTGTTTATTTTACATCATATAGTTAGTTATTTCTTGGTTATGTGTTAATCCCTTGGGCCTTAGGACCAATTTCAAGCGACTAAAAAATATAATAATCGAAGGATTACAATTTTTGCTGAAAAAGTGGTGGTTTAGCCCCGTGGGACGAAGACGGAAAAAATAAATTTTTTTGTGGGAATTTTAATATTTTAATGCACGTTTCTTATAATAAATTGCTTGTAGAATCAATAAATGATAACTATTGTACGATTTTAACCGACGGAGGACCACCCGAACGTAATCGGGCGGCGGAGAAAAAATATAAAATAAGATAAAACAGTTTTTAAAAATAAAAAAGTGATTGAAATATAAAATAAAGAAATGAAATAATAATGACTCACTGAGCTGTTGTTGTGGCGAATGATAATAGGTGGGCAGGAAATAGAAGGATCCAGGAGCGATGAAAAAATAAGGTATTTTAGTAGGACGGCCCACTTACAGATACCAGCAACTCCGGCATTTTGGCGAAGTGTAAAATAAGTCCAGAAAAGATTCCAAACGATGCTAGAAGAGATTTTACAGGAAGTAGTTTGTAAAAAAGCGTTTGCGGGTTCAACGCAAAAATAGAAAAATGAAAAGGGGAACGTGCAGAGAAGAACAAGATAAAAAAGCGACTGATGTGGGGTACCCGGAGTCGGGCGGCCTATGCTTTAGACCAAAATGTTTCCGGTATAGGATAATAAGTAAATGATAATCAAAATAAGAGGGCGTTTTTTTAATGAAAAAAATTGTATTACATTTATTTGTTATTTACAACTACAAATGTTGTATTAAGTAAATATGTATGTAAATGGTGAATTTTCATTTGAGGCTCTTGTAAGAGAAGTTGCCCACACTATCTTGTTCAGTCTTTAATAAGTTCTTTTCTATGGTTACCCATGTGTTAAGTCTTCTACCCAAACGTTTCTTTATCGAGGAGTTTAACGTTTTGGTGAAGGTGTGGCCGTTTGTAAGATGAATTTGCTTTTTTGCCTTTTTTCCTCCTTTCTTTGTAGTCCTTGCAATTCTATTTTCTTTTGTTCTAGGCTATCTTCAAAGGTTCTTATTTTTTGTTTTTCTTTTGTTTCTTTCCGTTGTTTCTGTTATTTTCTAGGCGAGTGTATTTATTACTTCCTTCACATTCTCCGTTTTCTTTTTGTGATTTTATATCCTTGTTAGCACTCCAAAACGTTCTTCTATTCTTACTTCAATCTTTCTGCCACTTCTCCCAATATATTCAGCCTCTCCACCTTCACACATTATTTTGTACACTCCGTTGGATTGTAATCTGTTTTTCGTTTAGAATTTTTCATTTGCAACTTTCTTTCTAATATTTTCCTTGGTGTACTAAGGACATGTTTTTGATTTTTGGATTTTGGACCATCATTTCGGACAACCGTCTTATCCATTTGAGAATGGTTTCCTTGAATTCAGCCCACTAAAAATATAAAAACCCAAAATTTGGTGAAATTTATTTAAATAGCTTGGCTGTTGCTGAATTTTTTTTTCTGTTTAACGTTTTGGCCGAACTGTGCGTCGGGGAGCTTTCATAAATACATCACAAAGCAAGACTTAAGCATGACTTGCCTACGTTCACCAACCGAACACCACTAGGACCAGCAACCATAGTTTTACGATACTAGGAGATCGGGGAGGGTCTCTCCGGTCGAACTAGAACTCCGTCGGTACCGTTTCTGTGTAAGGAACGAGGGAACGTAATCGAGGCTTCGGATGTCGCTGGGGAAATGGCACGGCATTACTCATTTATGTTGCAAACTCCATTATAGCCTCTACCGACGATTGTTGAAGAAACTATCAAATATTAACACACCGAACACTAAATCGTCTACCAAAACCTCGGACTCATTATTAAATTGACGGTTTGTATGCAAACATCAATTTCACTTTTCTAATATGCAACAGAAACCTTCGGTTTTTCGAAATGTTTAACATAAAATTTATAATAAATAATGATTGAAGTTTGCATAGTTTTGAAACATGATCAACAGTATATTTAGCTCGTTTGAAAACAAAAAACACTCGACTCATCCAATTAACACAACCCACCAAATTTTGTTAAATAATCAATGTTAAAAACGACAGCCGAGATGTAACTTGCTTTAAAAGGGTGCATAAATAATCAGAATTTATCAACAAACACGTAAATTAACTCAACATCTGTTTAAGTGTTCTCCACGCTGTTGTATTATTCCCCCTTCCGCGAAGAGTCGTCAGGAATAATTTACTTTCTAATTTTCACAATGGGCCGAGAACAAAAATTGTATATAGCCAATTAATTTGACTTGTCAGGATTTTATGAAAGATTAATTTACACGTTAATAAAATATAGAGTTTCAATGGAAATTCAATATTTCATCCAGTTAGACATTCAACAGTACTGTTAATTGGTAATGTTTTTTAAAAATTAAAATAATTAAATTTACTTTGTCAATATAATTATAATTTTGGGTGTAGTTAATATATAATCCGTCGTTTAATACACAATACAGGATGGGCCTATTTGCATGAGCCTGGCTTTACTTAATTTACTTAATTCGTTTGCAAGTCAATAGCTTAAATACGTAATATATTTCAAAATAATATTTTCTACGTAGTTATATATTTCTGGGGGATAAACAAATAATTAGAACAATTATTAAAGTGTATCAGGAGCATCGGCGGCCGCAATGGTTCAGGCGTTGATTCGGCGCTCATTACTGTAAGGTTATCCCTGGTTCGAATCCCGCGGTCTTCCATTCGAACCCGACGTCCTTACAAATGAGCTTTTTTCTATTGCAAACCCTCGTAAAAAAATCATTAAATAATATTCAAGGATGTCATTGTGTTTGCCTAGAAGTATGACTAAATTGCGATGCTGCTTCTGAAAGAAAAAGCTTTGTTTGATTAAAAGTGGTAAAATCCTAAAAGATGATAGAATGGTAATTAAAGTTACCCACATTTAATATAAATAAATTTTAACAAAAAGAGGACCTACCATTGGGGCACAGTTCGCTGATCCAATATTTCGAGATTATAAGTATTTTTAATTGCACCTAATTATTACAATTGATTACGGTTTTTATGCAAGATCGTCGAAGTCACAAGTGGTCAGCGTAGCGGTGTATTTGGCCGAAGGACATATGTTCGAATCTCGCTCGTGACAATAACTTTTTCATCTCAACCAAGACCTCCATGCCAAAAATAACTAATTGAAATAATCAACATGGTTAATTAGACCACCAGACATAAATGGATTGTACGAAATCTTCATACCTATATGTATATAGTATTTGTTATTTGATAGAATATGTGTATTTGCGTGAATGGAGGGGCTCGTCTCCAATTATCTCGAAATCCAGGGAGTACTGTAGAGTAGCGTGACTCCTAACGAAACTATTTATTTTATTTGTTATGTTGTCTATATATGTTTGTTATTTGTGTCATTTTATCAAGGATAGACGATGCTCTGAGGTACAGAAAGGCTATAGCAGAAAAAATAAGCGAAATTCGGTTATCGTTGTATACCATATAACATTATAAACCTCGACAATGATTAAAAGAATGTAGAAGGAAACAGGAGAGAATTGAGTGCTAGCAATCGCCAAAGCAGTTTGGCAGTCCTCCGTAAAAAAATCCCGAAAAAACAGCAATGCTAGCGTTGTTAATAATCATTTCCATATGGCAATTTCAGACTATGATGAATGACCGAATTAAGGCAACTCCGAGTAAACTATTAACGGTTGGTCCGCCAAATTTAGTAATTGGAAGCTTATGTTTTTTAGATTACATAGGAACATGCCTGTCGCGTAGGTTTCATACACTCTTGATCCTACAAAAAGCCTATCTTATAACTCTTCATCTATAACTCTCTCTCTCTCTCTCGCAGAAAAAATCATTGCATAACGATTGAACAAACACATTTTTAAGTGTGAGTAGTAATTTATTAGCATGAACTGGTAGTGTACCCAGTATTGCTAAGGTTAGAGTGGTTTTCGTCGATAACGCAATAGATAAGAACGTGCCAAGAGAAGCTCGCTGGAGTATGTATTTAAAAACAATTCAGAGACTATGATTTTTTTAAATAGTAATCTTTGGAGACATAACTGACTGTCGGTGATCTGGATGAAACTGTCGTCCAATCTCGGATAAGCTGGGTTTTTTCTATAATTATTTCTCGTTTATATTATCAGATTTCATAATAAAAGTCGTTTTTATGTTTCATTAAAACAAGACGAGCCTACTCAACGCTCAGCGTTGTTGAAAACGTAAATTAAAGTTTAACCATGACTAAACGCGAAACTCCACTTGAGCAATAAAACGCAAACAACCGTGTCCGTTTTGTTTGTGTGCGTTATTTTTTAAAGGGGAGAACGAATAAATGTCCGCTTAGAAAAGCGACATTACAGATATAAGAGTAAATCCAAAGAGAGAGTCATTTTAGTGCTTGACTCTCACAAACTCGTAAGTCTTTCCGGAAGCTTTTGAGATTAATGGGAGTCGTACGAGTCATCATCCAGCGTACAATTTAGAAGCCTGGCGAAAAACCCTTTCTTTCCCGAACGTTTCCACTAGGCTGGCATAGAACAAATTCAGAACAATTGAACTCTTTTATCGCAAATAATTATTTTTATATAATGTTTAGGCTGCTCTCATTTAACAATTACTTATTGAAATAATTAAATGTAAAATAAATACATTTATATTAACGTCTTCGAACTATTTGTAGCCTGTGTTCTTAATGTTTTCTCATGTTGGAACTTACCAAATTAGATTATTAACTTTATTTAATAATAGTTTTGCGAGGAAATTACAACACTATTTGTATGATTATTTTACGAATGAGTGCAACAAAATGGTTTAAATTATCAATTCTGGAAGTTAACTCATATTTTTTAATCATTTTTTCCAGTTTTCTATCTCTTTTCATATTAATATCACATGTCTTGTTGCCAAATTCACTTCTTAATGAAGAACCGTCGGAATAAAATGGTATAATAGTTTGAGCAAAATTTGCAATATCAAAATAGTTGAACTTTGTTCTAAGGAAAACAGGTTTACTGAAAAAGTCAAAGCTTGAAATCCATTTATATAATTCAATTTACAGAAAAACAAAATTGTTTTAATCAAATTGAAGTTTTAAAAAATAATTAAAATACTAATTTTCTAAAGGAATTTTGATATACTGCTGTATCCTGATGATATATTAATGTTACGGTAGAAAATAAATGTAGCCATAATTATTTTTGTTTTTTATTATTAAAAGTGAATGTAAATATAATACATTGCACTGGTTACAAACTATATTTATAAATGAATATCTAGCAAGAAATTAACGAAATTAATAATCAATATATATATAATAAATAGTTATGGAAAAATTATTTTTAAAATGTGACAAAGCAAGAAAAAAGGACGTGTTTATTTTGAGCAAGTAATCACGTCGAAAGTGAAAAGATGGGAAAACCCTGGATCAGCCGAAACATCGTCAGGTGAACACGTAGATCAAGTTTTGTTGTGAAATTATGTATTTAACTAAAATATATTTGAACATAATATGACACTAACGTGTTGATAAGTGAAAAAGGGTTATGGGTATTAGCCCAAAATGTCTGCATTTAAAAATAAAGAGAAAAACTCGAGTTATGCAATGAAAAGAAGAATTCATAATAATCATAGTGCTAAATGATATGTTTACCAACCTGAGTCATCCTCGTAAATTTTCAAAAACTGACGCAACTTGTCTTCCTTAGTCCTCTTAAGATAATGTGAAGTAATGGGCCATTGGTGTTTATGTCGTGTGATCTTAGTACCAACGTATAGAAAAATCCATTATATTTAGCCTATTGAGCAAAATTCCTTCTTTAAATTTATTAATCATTTTATGTATGTTTTTCATTTCAACCAAAAATCTTACATAAAAGATTAATTAATTAAAAGAATATATACAAATATATATATTTTTTTAATTTGTTTGATCAATTATATCAAATTAATGTTTTTCTTAAACTTCCCTGGTAACGAAATCTACACAATTTGTACAGAAAGACAACGTGGGATATTTAACAGATATTATTGGTCCCAGGCTTTGTTTAAAGAAAAATTTGAATTTATATTTTTAACAGTCTCAATTTTTGTTCAAACTTACTTTTGAACTTGTTTTTGTTAAATTTTTAATTGCAGCTAGTCTTAGTTTGAAAATACTTAACCTACAGCAATAAGTTCATTAACTATCAATATGTAATAGTAACCTGAATTCATTTTTAACCATAATCTTACCTGGTATAAGAAGAATACTGAATGAGTAAATTATAGCAAAATATCATATGAAAAAAGGAAATCTATAAATCTTATAACTAAATAAGCTCGTTTATATCATTTGCGCCGGTAGAAAGAATTTAGGAGCATTGCAAGCTTTCTTTCCTAAGCAGACAATAAATGAAATAAAAATGCAGCATTTATGCTCAAAGGAACAAATATTTGAGACAGAATGGGTAAATGCACTAAAAGCCGGGCTGTCGTGAAGCCAAGCAGTCGAGCATGCTCTTAAGGAATTTTCGCATGGATATTTTACCTGGAACTTGTGTTATAGACTGAGATTCGGTGGGTTTATCTGCAATACGAGAAACACATCAATTAATAACGAATGGTTTATTAATTTAAAATTTGTAAAGACATTTGTCGTATGATAATGTACGCTTGGGAACGGCCAACAGCTCCTCTTTTTGAAAAACATTAATTTATATAAATATGTAGCTAAGATTAATGTAAGAATAAAACTATACCATACGTGGGTTTTCAAAAACATTTATATGTTGTTTAAATAGAAACAAAAGTTTCAAACGTTTTGTAATTTTTAAAAAAAATTGTTTTTCTGGGTAAGGGTTTTTTCTTGCTTTATACAAACTTTATATTATATCTTCCCCAACAAGTAAAAACTGGATAGTAATAATGTTACGGGGAATGAACAACAAATACACATAAGTTACACTGATTAAAGAAACTAACCATAGATACATTAGTTTGTTTTATAAAATAAGGTTTTCATTAAAACTTACTGATATTGACACTCTGGATGAAATCATTATCTTAAACCCGCGACTAGAATTCGATGGAATATTATATATAAATTACAGGGCGTTTTTCCGTTGATATATTTTTTGTAAGCATTTCTGCAAAGGAATAAGTTACTTTTTGGGGAAAGGGAACACGTAAATATTAGAGTGTCGTTTTATTAAAAATATAATTTCCAATCGTGCAGTTTAAATTCGGAAGATGTCCAGCATTTGGCTGATCTCTAGACTTTAGTGGACAATTTTTAAAATTATTTCTGTTCAAAATTTATATATTCAAAAACTTGATGTAAAAGAACTGGGAAAATCTGTCAGACCGCGGGTGTTGAAAATGAGGGCCGGTCATAGATGGATTTCTCAGCGTTCATGTATTTCGGTTGAATGGTTAAGGGTTGTGCTAAACGGTCAGACAGCCACTGTCTTTTTGGGAGGACTGGAGGATTGTTAAAGCGGGACATTGAAGAGAGTATTTGAGCTAGTGGTTTGATGTGGAAGAAGAACTTGGAGGGGAAGTTGTGGAATCGTGTTTGGATTATGTTCCTCACGAATGTCATGTCCTTATGAACGGATTGGTTAGTGACGTAGTAAATAGCCTGAGGATGCCTTGGAGGGCTTGCGATAGAAAATTTTGGATTCGTTGGACGGTGGAATGGCTTGCTTGGATTCCGCAGCTTGACACTGTAACTTCAAATCGTTCTAATTAGCTTACTTATATATTGATAAGTAAGTATATAAATTAACAGCAGATTTGAGTACAAGTAGTCGCTTCAATTTTCCAATTTTTGTATCTTCGGTTGATTTCTTGTCTTTTATGTATTATGTGGGTTACACCTGCATTGAAAGAAAAGCCACGATACGTTAAACGACATGTGTCGACTTTTTTGTTCTTTTAATTTGAAGGTTCACTTTTGCTGCAAGGAGAGGGTCAGAAAAGAAAGAGCAGATTACGGTGTGGTGATTAGAGTGCATAGGTATGTCAGTTTTCTAAATAATGAAACTATATGGTTTAAAATAAAAATCGTTTTTTGGTTATTTTTCAAAAAATCCATGTGGTTTTTTAAAGAATTTCACCTTCTCACTTAATTACAAGTTTCAAAAATTTTCTCATCATCATCATTTAAATAAATAAAATATACCCAGTTTCCTTTAAAACATATATAAAAATTTTGGTTGGACAAACCATATGCAATCCGTAGTTGTTTTTTTTATTTTTTTTTATTTACTAGACAAATTAGTCATACACAATTTCATGTTATTTAAATCAAACCTTATAATAAGTCATATATTATTTTTAGCTACATTTACAATTATTATAACAAGTTTTTGTGTGATATCATTAGTAATAATTTTTTATAATAAATATCGACTTTTATTTTTTTTAATTGTCAATTCGATAGCCTGCTCGTTTATTTATGAACGCTTTATAATTACATATTTTGAGAAAAGTTTTGATTACCATAAATCTCAAATACTTACAGCTTTCTACTCTTAGCAAAAATCAAATAGCCCCAAGTTTCTAATTCTTTTAAATAAAATCCATATATACTTCCAAGATTTTTTATGGGTTAGTTAGATTAAAAATATAAAAAACGTGAAGCTTGTCAGAGATGGGGGATCCTACGTTCTTGTTCTAGACTTATCCTGGCACGTGGACTTTAAAACAAATTAAATGGGCAATTCATCTGGAAGCACGTGCTGCAAGTTAATAACCGTTATATTAACCTTGCTACGATAGTAGGGCCAACAATGAGTTTCTAACAGTCGGTATTGTTCTTCGGAATCAATCGACCGTTACCCGTTGTAAAACAATGCCGACGGACGAGTATTGTTTTAATTTGGTCCCAGAACTGCCCTCGACGACAAGAGGATAATTAATGATACTTATTTTACAGTAACTCACAGCCGATAACGCCGTGTATCTAAACTTTTTGGGATAATATTTAAATTAAATATTGTATGAAAGTTTCGTTATTAACTTCGATTTTGTTTGAACGTTGAGCTCGGCCAATATGTTGATGAAAATTTTGCATTTGACTTAGTTCAACTTTATAAAGAGCTTACTTCGTTTAATATATACGTTTATTTACCTCCAGTTTTCAATGTTAGCCACTAATAACTACTAACGATTAGCTACAAAATGTCGTGTGAGAAGTTAAGAACCCTAAGGGAAATAAGTATTGAAATATTGAATAATTTTTGCAGTCTTGTTTAAATATGTTTTGTAGCAAACAATATGTTTCCTCTGATATGACAGTAACAAATTTCAGCAATAAGTGAATATGAAAAAATAAATCTTCAGTGAAAATTACCTAATTTTTCGGAGAAAATTTCTCTCCCCTAAGTTTAGTACTTTTGGGACCCAAATATTCCTAGGCTGCTAGTTGTTTTTTAAAATATTAAGTTAATAAAATGCCTGCGGCGTATCCTAGGATGTCTGTCTCCCCAGCACTCCCATACCTGCTCTTTATGCTGAAGCCTGCGAGCCACCACTAAAATTAAGATGGGAAAAATATACAAAAAACTGCCTAATTAAAATGTACGCTAAAGACAGTCCGCTATTACCGAAAGTAAGCCGTTTAGCTCAAAAAGTCTTGACAGATAGATATTGGCAAAAGAAAAAAGCTCCGCTTATAGTCGAATCGTTCCTCTCCCTAGTCCCAATAATATATTCTGTTTATAAAAATCCCATACTACAAATCTTCTCGCTCGAATATCAAGCAATAATAAGCGAAATAAATTGTCAAGAACTGAATTACACAGGACTCCCAGCCAATTTCGCAGAAATGCATTTCAGGGCAACCAGCTGCGAAAAGTTTCCAGACCACCTCCTTATCTTCACAGACGGATCAAAACTTAATGGTTCCGCGGGTTGTGCGTTCTACGACAGCCTGAACAGGTATCGCGAGGAATACCTACTTCCGAATCTGGTTTGCTCCTATACAGCGGAAGGTATAGCCATACTGAAAGCGCTGGAATACGCCGCGAAGATACCAAATAAAAAATTGGGATTATGACGGACAGTCTCAGCACGATTTGCCAGCTACGCACTTTCCACTTTCACAATAAGTACGAATACACTTTAATCGAGATTGTCAGGTTAACCTTCAAATTAAGAAATCAAGGCAAAAATATTGTAATATCCTGGATAAAAGGGCATGCAGGTATAGAACATAATGAGAGAGTCGACCAGTCGCCAAGGAGGCAACCATTAGAAGTTCTCCCACGACCGTGAAGCTAGCCGTTGGAGACGCGATAAACTAAATCAAAAGAGACGTGCGCACAAAGTGGCAAATTTGATTTGAGAGGGGCACAGCAGGGAAATTCTACCGCTCATAATTCCCAATAATCCAAAAGAAGCCGTGGTTTCAAGAAATAGAGAGAGGAAAAGGTTTCTTCTCAACACTTACCAGACTTCGAACTGGCCATGGCATCTGCGGCTCATGCTTACACAAGATTAACTGTAGAACAACGCCAAACTGCGCAACCTGCGATGTAGTAGAGGGTCTTGACCATATATTACTACAGTGCACCGAATATGAGGCACAGCAAGAAGAACTTTTGAAAGAATTGTACGCGCTGGCGCAAGTGAAAAGGCCACTGAACTTAAGCTCAGCTTTCATGTACCTCAAGAATTGTGATATTAATGTTTAAGTCGGTTATGCTATCATTTATATATTTATTCCTATTTATTTATTCATCTAGTTATTCCACTACATAGATAGTCACTTTGATTGTTTGTCACTGGTACCTGAATCTGGCTGAATATCACTGATAAAGCCATACTAAAAAAAAATTAAAAAAATTCTTCAAGAATAGAATATTATAGAACAATAGAAATCAATTTGTTATTTCCAAATTAATACTGTTTGTTGAAATCAACATCGTATACACTGTAAAACCATTGTAATCATCATTATGCCTATTTGGTGTTGCTGATCAGAGGTAAAAACTTTACAATACATTTTATGCATTATATTATAAATAAAAAAATTCATGGGCCATGCAGGCATTCAAACCCAGGGCGGCTAGCATGACATTAACTCTCAGCGCGCTAATCACTCGGCCAATCTCCTGAAACATATTTCACCACCTTTTTTTTTTTTTTTTTAAATATTGGTTTTATGTCATCTTTTTAAAACTGAGCTTTAGTCCTAAGACAATTATTACCATGTACTTTGCACAACTCACGCATATTTAAATGTCTAATGTGTTAAATTTCGTTAATTACTTTTGTATTTTTGTTTTTGTGTAATTTTCAATCGGATTTTATTTTTAAACATTCTAATTGAACAAAAAATAATAATATCAATACTTAATATTCATGATGAACAAGACTTGATGTTTCGTGGAAATGCATGAGGTTTTTTTATATTATATATTTATATATTATATATTTCATATTCGGTTTTACAATTATGAAATTTTAGAACTGGAAATATTGATGACGATTTTTTCCTTTCGAAAAATATATTTTTCATCTTAACTATGATTTTTTGAATAATTTGTTGTTACTGATGTCTGTTTATCAAACAAACTCTACTTTAATTAAAATTAACGCGGGAAGCCACTACGACAATGCTTTTCTGCAAAAGTGGTAAATTTTCTTGTAATGAAAAAACCGTAGTCTGTGCAACTTTGCCGATTTATTTCCCTTGCCAATATTTGTCTCCTGTATCAAGACACAATAAAATAACAAATATTTCACGTCCGCCCCTGGAATTTATTCACCTCGGTTATTAAAATGATACGGGACAATAAAAAAACTTGATATGAAGGATGTACGGGCATTATGGGATCGATAAAGGTCCAGAAAGAATATAACAATTTGAATAAATACAATAAAAAGGGGGATGAAAGAAATAATAATAATAAATGAATTAGAGCATTTTATATTTTCCGTGCTGCGTTTTGTACTTTTGAATCGCATTACGTATAGGTTGTTTTAAATTGAAATTAATACTAAATTTAAATAATGAAATTAATTAAATTAATAAAATAAATTTATTGCTTACACAACATTCAAAGACTGTGAGTAATTTACTTTTCTAGTTCAACTTCTATAAGAATAAATCATTTTTTAAGATTGGTTAAGTTAATCAAACTACTAAATATTTAATGACTATGTCAACGATAATAATAATAATGATTGATTGTGGGCTGTTTGCCATTGCTGCACCGTTTCCAGTATGGTCAATGAAGTGCTCACCAAACATTTACAGAATTTAAACATTATTTGTTTAGTATATTGAGCACACGTATCGTTTTTTCAAGCTGTAAGTGTTCGTCATTGCATTTACATTCGTTGAAAGTGACACGAGATTATACTTAACTTGTGTTTTAACAAACAATAAGAAATGTAAGCAGTGAAGTTAATAAATGAATAATTACAATTGGTGGGATACCTAATTTTAAGAATCTTTGAAAAACTATATTGTTATCCTGCATTGTATACAGACCCAATACAAATCAAATCATTTATTATTTAACATCGTCCAAAAGGCAACCAACTAACAAGCTTAATTAATTGAAATATATTAATTGTTAAACCGACAACTAGAACTAGTAAATTTAATAAGTAAAAATGAAGTGTACTGGCCATTTAATTTGTCGCCAAGAATCAGTACATTTGAAAAATTCAAAACGCAGAAGGTACAAAAATTGGTAGGGCAGGGCGTATTTAGCCGAAGGTCGTGGGTTCGAATCCCTCTTGTGACACTGACATTTTTATCTAAACCAGAACTTTGAACACAGATTAATTAATTGAAAGATACCAGTAAATGGTCCGGATGCTGTTGCCTACATTTTTTTATTATTACGATAATATTATGATGAATTTTTCGCAGGTTGTGCAAACATTTTTAAACTACTTAAAATTATATTATACAAAAATTGTAAGAACTAAAAATTAAATATTTCGATAAATTTACCTGCAAATATAATTTTGTTAAAAAGAAACGCGGAATGGAGGACGAACTTAATTTTGTATGTTATGATAAAATTCATTTTTTCAAAAAATGAAAAGAAAGAAAATATTTCTTTATGATTGGTATCGGGCATGATTGGGTGGATATTACATGTTTTATTTTCATTGGACCTACCTTTAATTTTTGTTATTATGCAAAGAAAATTGTTTGATAAAGTTTGAAGAATTTCGTCGTTCAAAAATAATTGGGGCGTAAATAAATCAGTGCCTGATCTAGTTGGAATAAATTAGTGTTGATAAATAAAATATTGCATAAAACACAAGAAAAAGAAGTTATAAATGATACAAAAGATGGATTGAACAACATAGGCAATTAAGTAAGTTGGTCGTCTGTTATGTCAGACAGTCGTTTCATTAATCAAAAACTTTTAATCGACACTATCAAAATGTTAAATGGTAGACATAGTACATCAAGAATGTGATAAGGAAAAATAAGTAACATAAAGAATTTAAATCGGTTATTAAATTACATGTAAATTTATTGGAAAACCCCCAAAAGAATATTTCGTCAGTGAGGACATTTTAAGACAGTGAAAGTCAAAAAATGCAAATATAATAAAGCTTAAACATTTATTTAAGACAAAAACAACTCGTTTTAAAACATAATAACGATTAAAATCAAAAGTTATTTATATAGCTAAGATAATTCCTATGATTTTGTTGAAATAAAAATGGTGAAAAACTAATTTATTATTAAGTTAAAAAAATTAAACAGAGACTAGTTTTTACGAAAACGATGAATTATGCTAAGTGCCGCCGATCAACGGTTTCCTTTAAAACTGCTACATTAATCATAAAGTTTTTACATTCCAAAAGAGCTGACGTATCTTTTAAATGAAACTTCGGCTATTCTAATGCCGACTAATCCCCCACGGATTACAAAGGATGAGCCCCTTGATGGTTCTTAGCCCATGACTTTCCCGGGGAATTATCGTTTTAAAGTGGGTCATCGTTTAGATAGCCATCACGCATTTAACGCCTAACGATTTGGGCGCAAGAGGAACATCTGCCCACTGGGGTTATTGAATTTTTCCTCTGGGCTGGCGGATTATTATGGTGGAAAGGAATTTTAAGGGCGTCTCAAATCGGCTCATTTACACCGCGCGGACGCCGTAATAAGGTGGAGAAGAGATGAAGTCGGGCGGTCGAGACTCGTGATTTACATTTTTATAAGGTGGGGCTTACAAGGCCTGCCCTTTTTATCAAAGAAAGGGTCGTTAGAAGATAATCTGCCTTTTAGGAACTGCGATTTGGGATCATTCATATTCAGTTTTTTTAATATTACTCTGATTTGTGTATTGAAATATTTTAAATTTCATTGATACCAATAACAATTCTGCCAAAATAGAAATTATTCCAAGATTTATCGGAATTGGTTCGACGCAATGTTGGAATATCACTGCATGCACTTTTATTGCTTTTATCGTTTTTATGCTATAAATTATACGAGCAGAGAAGGAATTCATAAATTCTACTTAACTTGCTACAGGCTTCTTGGACGATTGTGGGGAAGGTCGCGGAATGAGAGGTATGTACTAGGTGATTGAATAAGTGTCCAGTGTTTTATGGAAGAGTCATTGTGATTGTGAATACAAATGGGATTGTGAGATGAGTAGAGAGTCAGGTGAGATACCATATAGAGAACATGGCTATTCGAAGGATTTTGGAATTTTGCAGTTGTTAAGTCCCAAAGCATCGGACAGCATTCGTTCCTGGAAGAGAATCAGAGTTGTGGTGGCCAAAAGGGGGAAAAATTCGAAATGGTTTATGTTGAGAGGAGGAGTTGGTGTTCGAGTGGATTCAAGTCACATTAGAAAGTCGTGGGTTTGAATTTTGAACGTGACACTAGCTTTTTCGTCTCAAACAAGACCTTTGAATTTTATTTGAATCATTTCACCATATTCAGATCCAGATTATTCGTGATACAAAATTGGTCGATTCATTCCACACGTTAATCATCGTCTATTGACAATTTCACTAATTATGTATCCCAAATTGTATGTAACGCAAGTCTATTCCTATTAAACAAATTCAATAACAAACTAATTAATTGCCTACCTGCCTTACATACTAATCGCATTTGGTTGAATAGTATCAAGCAACTAAGGGGAACCAACTGTTTTGAATCCTGGCTGACAGAAAGCCAAACAGAATTTCATTAATAGTCCGATTAATTATTCTTTCTCAATAAGTTCCTCATGAACACACAGGACCTTTTCAGATAGAAAAATGTACAGGCTATGTCAGGCCCAGCTCACCTACAAAATTGCAATTACGACCCTATACATCTTGAAACATCATTTTAAAAGTCATTTTAGCAGACAACATTGGTGCAATTTGATTTGTCAAAAAAAAAAGTTTGCTCAAAAAGTTTAAAAAAATTTGTTTTTCTATTTATTTCATGCTCAAAATGCCTGCCTTGCATAAAGATGCAAAGATTTCCTCTTTTTAACCACTATTCACCGATGCTCAGGATGATAGAGATGGATTGACAAGCATTCTGTATCCTTTTTCGCAATTCTTCAACTGAAATTGCTTGATTATGATTGGCGAAGCCTCTGTTTTTTTAAATGGAAGCAAAGAAAATATTCTTGTGAAGAAGGAGGAAGGACAACAAATCTGGCCAGGAGGTCCTATACAACTATCCTTCAAATGACGATTCAAATAACGTCTCACCTGCTAAAAATTGTGTGCGCGGCATCCATCAAGTTGTAGTATCAATCTTTGTCCTTATTGAAGAGGAACACCAAAAAATTTAGGAAATGAGCACCGTTTAAATTATTTTTGTAGAAATAAGGCCAATTAATTTATTTCCGATATGTCCACACCAAACGTTGATATATTGAACCACGTGATGATGACAAAAATACGAATCACTAGAAATTTATTCTGCCCACGTTCAAAAATTCTAATGGGTCAGTATACTAGCTATTAGAAAAAACTTTGATATCAGTCCGTAGGATGAACGGTTTATTCAGCCTCCAAGATGGACGTTTGGGCGATAAACGTTACACGCCTCTCATAATGAGAGTCCCAATACCACCTGGACAAGTTGAGGGCGATTAGGTTTGAAATTGTAAATTGTAATGGTGCTCGGGGCACCATCCGGGCGAACATTGTGCTGCCGATTTTTCAGTGATGGTACACTTACTGATCCCTATAACTTCCTATTACTAGAAACACGAACAAAAGTCTTGTGATTTAATTTCTGGCGATCAGGATGATTCTGGGAGTACAACTCGACTGCATGACGCCCAGTACCACAACTCTCAATAAAGCAGTGCTGCTTATAACCCCTCCGTTGATCGGAAAACTGTGCTCTTCGGTTCATTTTAAATAGACTACTGAACATAACGAGTAGGTCCTATTGTAAAGTGTAAACAACAAAGGTAATCACGGTTTACTTTAATGAAGAAGTAAAGTTTTGGGATTGATATCCCAAAAAAAAAAGAAAAAGAAATGTGTTTTTTTAAACTTCTTGCTATAACATTGGCAGTTTTTGATAAATTCAAAATGTCAGGATATATATATATATATATATATATATATATATA
>CM077106.1:4955136-4968815 GCA_039619505.1 Cimex hemipterus | reverse complement strand
ATATATATATTACGCAGGGCGGGCGACCAGGACCCGAGGGGTTAAAAGCATGGGTTGGCCCGTACCCCATCCATAAAAGGTCCGCGACCTGGTCGGCTCACGAGTCCTGCATAAACCTATTGGACTTATTAACAAACCCCAGGATTGTGGACCATTTTATCCTGGGGAGTGTTTTAGTTATGTCCTCTCCTTTGAAAGTGTCGAATCTTTCCCTAGCATACCTATCGCATTCAGCTAGGTAGTGTCGAGCCGGTTCTTCTTTTGTCTCGCAGAAGCGGCAGAAGGGGTCTGGTAGGGTGCCCATTATGAAGAGGTGTCTTATCAGGGGGCAATGGCCCGTTAGGATACCTATCACCCTCCTAATTCTCCTCCTAGAGTTGGAGAGTAACCATTTCGCTTCCTTAGGTTTGATTTCCTTTGATAGGTTGTATTCCATTCTTTGAGGAATTGTTTCATTCTCCAGCAACTTATACTCTCTTTCGCTGTGCTTAAAGAGTGGGGTAATACTGGTTGCGGCCCGACAAACACAGTATTTGATCCTTCCTTGGCCAGGCTGTCCGCCTCTTCATTGCCGTAGTGTCTCTTATGAGCTGGTATCCATATGAGGGTTACCCTATTCTCATACCTAATAATGATCCTGTTAATGAGTTCAACCGTTTCCTCCACCAGGAAATGTCAGGAGAGGGGTCGTGTTTGAAATTTTGAAATTGATCTGGGCCTGAGGTACCCTGTATAATTTTTCTGCAAAAAATGGATAATACTGAAACTATAGTCTAAGAGAAATTCAGCTAGACCATCTAAAAAAACACCAGGTACATGATTTTTTAAAAATTAGATTTTGAACATTGTAGATTTTCCATTGATCCAAATTTATGACAGGGACTAATCGTAATCGGTCCGTAAACAGTTTACAAAAATGGATGTAAAATTTCATTTTTTTTTTTTTTTTACAGTTGTTTAAAACGGTTGTAACTCTTCAACTTAATGCGTATAAAATACTGTACGCTTAATAAATAGTGTAAAACCCACACTTACGCTTGTATTTTATTACTTTATTTTTTTACGTCATGTTAATATTGGCTATCAATATTATGGAGCGTTCGTTTGAACGAGAACATTATTTTTTATTACTCCATTTTCATATCGTGTTTCTGATGTATCAGTACATATACCCTTCTTTCTCAAATAAGTAGAAAATAAATACAGCTGGTTGAATGAGTCGAGAAAAAGTCAAACCAAAAATATTGGATGGGTGTATTGAATAACAGTTGAACCTTACGAAGGTTATGAAACGTGTTCTGCACTCAAACGTTCGACATCTCCATCTGTAGTCGCCTTTATTGGATTCTCAATTTCGACCCCTTTCCCCTGCTTTACACGATATCACATGTTCTTTTTATAATTTCTTTTACGGCCGTTGCCGGAGCCAATTTTCTTCAGGTAAGCTGCTGGAAACCTTGTTCCGTCCAGCAGGGTTTTATATATCCAAACGTACATACACGTCAAATATAATTTGAAAATCAATCAATTTATAAAATAAAGAGCTTATTCACAATTAATATGTTTATGCGCTTTAATTTTATAATAAAAAAATACATTTTTCATTTAATTTATACATTTGGTTTTATATTAGACATATTAACGAACAAAATAAACTGAATAAAATTTCTATTGCCAGTAAAACATTGTTAATTAAAAAAAAATTGTAAAGCTAGTTCATTAATTTTAGTAAGTACGTATGATTACGATGTCTGGTTTCTTATTTGACTTTAATGACTAAAATTATACTAATGAATAGTGAATTATCTAAATACGTAACTGTTGGCATTAACAAACAAGCTAATTTATTAAAACTCTATTTACCCTTAGTGACTAACCAAATCATTACTTCCCAAAATAATTCACTAGAACCCTACCTTAAAATTGATTCCTAGGGCTTTACAAATTGATTAGATTAATAAATGACTAGCCACCGCCCAATTAAGTCACGTCAGACACACACCTCATTAACTTATTAAACCTAAACTAACGTGATTATTGATGCACTAAGGATTGAAGGATACCATTTTATTATTTTTTCAGTATTTGCTAACTATACAGGTTATAATAATACCTTAAGAATTTTGAAGGAGACAATAATTACAGAAACACGGCGATAAACAGAGTAAAATAGAAAGACATCGGAGAAGCCCTCGTTCAAATTTATGACCTGAGGTTTTAGCCTAAGGTCGTGGGTTCGAATCCCGCTCGTGACACTGATTTTTTTTAAATATCAACTGTTGACGCCCAAGGAGCTTTTATTTTTTGTCATTTTTCGGCTGACCGAGGTTCGCCTCGGGAGGCCCTGTTTGACTCGGCGGGGCGCCATTGATTTTATTTTGCAAGCGATAACGCCGGTGTCTTCGGCCTTTGCCCAGGAATAAGCCAATCTCTCGCTTGCCTGGGTCAGCACAAGACGCACCTTCTAGCAAACCGATAATCGATCTTAATATCGATTTTCTCTTGGCTCTCGACATCGATTTCGTCGATCCACCACCGTGTCGTCACATAACCGACCTCACGGACGTCAACTGTACCGTCATCCGGCACTACAGGCACCTTCGTCGACGTGAAACCCAGCAGCAACCTTCAGGTCAACACCGCCTATTTCGTGGGTTTGGAGAAGTACCACCTTTTCATTTCGCCTTTTATTTTATTTTTATTTTTTCGTAAAACTCTTGCCAGTAGATTTATAAAATTATTTGGATTAATAAGGAAATTCCTTTTTTTAAACCTATTTTTTTGTATAAATAAATTGTAAATATTCAGTTCTTTTTCAAAGTATTATCAATTACCCTTTCTTTTTCCCCAAATCCCTCTTAAATATAATAAATATTTGCTACCATATTTAAAAGGAAAAAAAAAACAACACAACAAAATTTAATTGTATCCCTTGAAACGGGTACGGAAGTTTGTGGGTCACTTAAGATCTGCCCTTCCCCCCAACATCAACCAATACCTTAATAATTAATATTTTTTAATAATTATTAAATTTAGACAAAACGTTGAAATTTTAATTTATGGTGATTCATAGTTATAAACGAAAGAAACCAAAGGAATATTTAAATGTAATATGTATTTATTTATATCAATAAACAATATTTCAGGTGCAATAAACTTTCAAAGACAACAAAAGAGCAACAAAAGCAAACAGCCAAAACGAAAGAAAGAAAATAACAAAGCATGATGAGATTAAAAATTAAAAATGAAGAATTGAAGAAAATATGCCGTTTGTTTTGTTCATTAAGGGTAACCGAAGGGCAGAATATAATTAATTTTTAATATTTACACAACCTTGGCCGGTAAATTTCAAAATGATTTGCTAAATGCATCTTAGTTTAAAATTAAATTAACTCTTATTACTGACATTGTGTTTGATTAGCTCAGCCAACTGGAATTCAATTTTGTGAAGTTCGCCGAAGTTGATGTCAAATTGAAAAACTCGTATTTACTTCATTATTTTTTTCTTGTTTTCATTTGTATTTACACACGTCCCGTAGCAGGACACAGGTTGAATTCCCCAAGGGCTAAGGGTGGACAAAAATGCAAAGTCCCTGAACTGAATACTAGATAAGGGGTGGAGGATCAACCCTTAATTAGTCCGGCCGGACATTTGGAATACTAATTCGCCCAGGACTGGGACGAAGAGAAAGCAGTTGGAAACTTTACATTCCTTATTCAGTAAACGGAGGTAAAACTGTATTGGCAAGAGACCAACTGTTTTTATATATAGACAATAGTCAACTAGGTTCTGTAAACTTGTACATGTACCGTTTTCTTTCTGTTTTCTGTTTCTGTACACAGAATAATTTATTGTACTGTTTTTCTTTCTATAGTATTTAAATAAAATACTATTAGCAAAAAATTAGGCTAAACAAAATATCTGATAATTTAATTTGAAAAACTCTTTGATGACATAAACATTTATTGTTTTATATTCATTTTGAAAATAGAATAATTTTTTAATTTAATATGTGTCAAAATTTTTGAGTTACCTATAGAGCTAGATCGTTGAAAAGAGAAAAACCTAAAGACCGTATAATGAGGGAAAGACACAAAGAAAAGGAACGAACAAAATGAAGAAAAAAAGAAGAAGAATCACACCTTCTCGACCTCTCGTACTCGGCTCCGACTGTTGGGCTATGATCCAAGGGGTGTTCACAAAGGATTCAACAATCTGACGGGAATTCGATAGGATAGAGCCCCCCCCCACCCTTTGAACACGAGACCTTGAGGATTCTTGGACGATCCACCGGATGCGTCAACCACTCACGTCAACACCAAACAACCACAATGCGAACGTTTTGGCTTAAAATGTCACTCAACCAGCCTTTATCGCCGCTAGCTCTGTTGACGTAAACAGCTAGCAAAATTTGAAATACAAAACCATAATTAATAACCGTATGTATATTCTGATGACCAACGTCCAGGATTATGGGGTGGAAACTGGGGTAGAAGTAAACTTACACGGGCAGAGGAAAAATTCAACTTCTGTATTAAGAAATTAATAGCTACAGGAGTGGAGGGCTTACGGAAACACTCATCAAACATTACATTCATTCCTATTATATACCCTGGTGGGAGTCTAGGAGGGAATTAGCAATGGTGGGAGTAAAGGGTGTTGGTTATGGCTTATCTTGTGAGTCGGTACAAGGGCGGGGGGGAAAGCTTTTGAAATAAAATATTTATGAATAATTGGAATAAGGGATATTACAATATTTTCTTAGTTGAGATCGTTTTTCACAGTCTGTCATTTCATAAATTAAACATTTCTGTGAAAAATACTATTTCTTTTATAGCAACTCTCGTGAAAAATTTTCTCAACTAAGCAAATTAGTTGTAATATGAGAAATGTAGACGATTTGAAATATACATTCAGTAAATTACATGAAAATAATGATGGAGATGGATAGTTGCAGATAAAGAAATATGAGAGAGAATTTGTTCGATTTTTTAAAATATACATTTAAATTGGCTGTTGGCATTTCCAGTTTCTTACTGAAAATCGCGGACACAACATGTATTTTCGGTAAATAACAGGATCAAGTCAGAAAGTATCATGTTTATATCTAAATCCGTACCTATTCCAGGCTCCTTCGATACCAATTGGCAAGCTTACTTGAGTTTCTTACTACAAATTTTCTGAAAAACTAAGACGTTTCTTGCACCACAGGATAGAACCAAAAAGGATGCCAGGTCAATCTCATTACAGAAAAACTACTTAAATCCGGTTGTATGTCAAACATGAAAAGTTCAATAAATAAAATTTCAGAATAATACTTAAACCGAACCAATTTGAAGCTCCTGGTAGATGCAGTTCCATGTCAGGCTTCTTATTGAAAATGTATTGTATTCGGTACATTTGGAAGAGGAAATTCAAAAGATATTCGCACCAGCTTTAAATTCAAAGAAACCTGTGCTCCTATGGTAATAAGTGACCGAAAAGCTATATCGAAATTTTATCTCAACTAATACTTTTCATAAAGATTAATTAATTGAAAGATGTTATTGATCAATAGGACCACAAAATCAAGTGTCTAGTATGATTCTAGACGTTCTAGTAATTGAATCTATTTGAAAGTTTACTTTAATTGATGATACCTTTGACCTTGACCATGACGAGTTCATGAAAGAAAATTTCAAACGAATCGATAATCCAATCCAACGCCGAGGTCTTCATTGATCATGCCGTCAATTATTAGAAGTATCAGTATGAAAATATCAAGATAATATTTAATTCCGAACCAATCTCGAGTTTTTGTGACAGCATTTTAGCCAAATTGCTTAACTAAAAGGTTGTCGTTTTGCGTTAATATTTTCTTCTAGATTTATGATTGGTTGTTTTTTAATAATCTTAATTCAGTAACAAGATGATGGACATATACACATTTTTTCGATTATTATTATCTTAACTTGTCCCTTTGGATATAGGCTTCTCCAGGATATAGGTTGAAACATAAATTGAGACATAAATATAGAAATATGTAAAAATAATAAAAATGAAAACACCATTTTCAGAATACAAAACAAATTTTTGACAGACCTTTTAATATGGGCAATGCGTTTCTGACTATTACAAAAAATTTTACATTCTATGTTATGATGTCACTCATCACCAAGAATATGATTGTAGCTTCTGCCAGCAATGAAGAAATCCTTATGGAACAGGGCAAAATGCATAAAAATTTTCGAGTTTGAACTTGATGAGTTGCTTTGATTTTGGAGATTTTATGGTTTTTCCAAAGTAAATAATTCCCCAGATTACAACAGACATACAGAAAATTTATAACCAATGAAGAAAAATTCAATAATAAACAAAAATGTTTCTTTTTCTGCTTTTTCGTATATTACTCATCAATTAAATATTTCTTTCTATTTTGCTTTATGAAATATTCCCTAGTTTAAATTGGAATACTAACTTAGCCTAATTAATTTACCAATATGAATTATTCTAATTTTTTAATGTCGAATAAATATAAATATGGCTCAATTATTTGGGAAAATTTCACATATTTCCTAACAGTACAAGTCCATATGAAAGTTGTTTCCCATCACCCGAGGCTGTCCTTTTAACGTTTTAAACGAAATTAAGAGCGGGGCGAAGGACGGTGGCAGTGAAACTTTTAAGAATAAAGTTCCTTGGGGAAAAACTTTTGTTTCTCGGCTTCTGAGATTAATTCAATCTGCTCAAGACTCTGGATATTAAACCCCAAAACGTAATATGCTCTTCCACCCGCCCACGCTACGCTTTTTGCCCTTGCAGTTTAAAACTCGACTTTAAAAATTTGGCGGTTGTTAACCCATTGTAAGTCAAGGATCATTGAATACCGATCGGAAGTTCATTTCAACCGCATTAAACGTGAGAAAAGTTGAGAAACGCTTTGGACAACGTCGGAAAATCATAATGACAAATGTTTATTATTACTCGACAACAGCCACTTATTTAGCACATTAATCTCATAATTTAAATAAACATTTAATATGCTTTATACATAAAAATATCAAAATTATAACAACGAAATAATGAAATATTAATATGATAATCCATTACAGTTGGTGGTCCAATTGACCAATTAATTAAAATTTAAAGTATTGATTGAAATAATCAGTGTCATGAGTGGGACTCGAACACACGGCCTTTGCTAAATACGCCGCTACTGTACCACTTGAGTTATCGGGATTTCGGTACTCGTGGCAATAAAGCTCTTGAATTTTCACTCAGTTTCCCCATTTTTCAAATGACGTGTGTTAAAATCCCGCTCGTGACACTGAATTTTTGTCTTAACTAATACCTTCCATAAATATTAATTAATTGAATTAATGTGATAAGTAATCCTAATTTTGTTTCTCGTACAATGGAAAGATAATATATCATAATGTATAAAGTTTCTTATCCACTCTTTATATTCTTTTACGGATTATTCTTCTTAAACTTAACTATTATTTTGATAAATTTTTACTATGAATAATACTAGCCGTTTAGGTAAAAAATTTTAACTATTCCACATAATTCTGTTCTAGCCGAAAAAAAGTATTTTTTAGAGCTATTAACTACAATTATAATTATTAACAGTATTTTGTAAATTAAACATCTATAATTTAGAATCAATTACAAATAATAAATTATGAATGTCGTTAACGTTAAATTTAATTTGAGACAAATTGAATTATGTTGATGAAAATAAAAATAATTAAAAGAGAGAAAAAAAGCAACTTGCCTAAAGACAAGAGAACACAGATTCAGTTCAGCAATGCTAGCAACATTACCTAATTTCATTTCGAGTAAAAGGGAATGTACATTAGGCCAGAGGTAGAGAAAGAATAAAAGGCCATATATTTTCTTAGCAGAAAGGCTAAGGCAGGTGGTCCTCAATGGGCAAACGATTAGCCTGCTCGTTAAAAGAACGTTAATTGAAACCGTAATTAATTTTAAGAAAGTCAAATTTCTTCAAGTCCTCTCCGCTCAAATTTTCTTGTACTTCGTATTTAATTTATAATAAAACTGACCACATGAGTAAAAAAGTAAGTTTACCACGTGAAAAAAAAAAAAATCAAATATAATTTTATTTTATTTCTTACATAGACGAGAAAAATAATGAACCGGTTTTATAACATTATATCGACAGCATTAAATATTGCAGAATCAAGATATATTTTCGTTTGGTGAAGTTTACATCTCAAATTTCGAGAATATCAAAAATTAATATATACTGAACTAATGTAAAATGGAAACATAACAAAAATGATAACAAATATTGTGTGATCGTAGAGTTGCCATCTGGTGGGAAGTAGGTTTTAGAAAAACATTTTCTTTATCGTGCTAACGTTTCCATCTTTATTGAGATTCAGGACTAAAAGTGTTTGTGTTCCTTTTAGAGGTGTCATTCTTACCTATCGTGTTGTGTGAGAAGTTTGTATTAAAATTAACTATTTCATCTTTGGTGCGGTTTGTTTGGACAAAAGGTTTGCAGCATAAATAAATGTTTAACAAACCAAATTAGCAAAAGTTTTGAAATAGGTAAAAGTAAGTGTGCTGTTGGCGAAAATTTTAATGAAAAAAATCAAGACGAGAGATTCATTTGTATCGAAAAAAACATGTTGTTCCATTTGTTGTTATTTGATCGGTTAAGGGGTATGCGCAAGCGCAAATTTTTTAAAGAAAATTTTTCACTTCCAGAAAATTAAATGTAGTTATTGAAATGAAGATCAGATGTATAATTCAAAGATGTAAAGAAAGCAAATTACATTTTTATCTTTAAAAAATCCGATTTTAGATTAAAATAACAAATATTTACATATTTATGTCAAGATAGAAAACTCGTTCCGGTGACACTGTACTGCATTTTATTTAGTTCAGTGAATCCACCATGGCAGTATTGTCAATTAACCGTGTACCATCCACTACAGTCAAATGTTTCAGCTTTACCTATGAACAACTGAAATACTGTGCCTAAAAATCTAAATTATTTTTAAAAGGAAATATAAATAAAAAATGGTAAATCAAATAAAATGCTATCTAAATTTCGATCTTATGTAATCGTCCTCCATTCAATTGTGAGACCAAAGCAGCAAAAACGGAAAAATAATTTATCTGGAATAACAAAATTATGGGAGAACAAAAAATGATATGAAAGTAGCGGTATTTAGTAGCCGTTACTTAATGATTATTTGGAGGTGGTGGTTTTAGTGGTGTGATGGTTTTAGAAAAAAATTTCTTTATCGTGCCAACGTTTTGATCTTTATTCTAATAATCTTCAGGAAAGAAAACACTTTGTGATAGAAAGTTGGCACGATAAAAAACATGTTTTTCTAAAACCAGCATCACACCAGACCGCATCTCACGATCTCTGAATAGTTATTAACTAACCGTTTCTACACACCACAAATAAATGTTAACAAAAACATTAAGTAATAATTTTATCTTATATTTAAAAAATGATCAAGTAGTGAATAAGTAATGATAAATAAGTAAGAAAAGATTAAAAACTGAGAACAAAAACCGTCTTGTAATTACCACTTATTCTTCTTCGTCAGCTATTTGCATAAACTCGTTAAGGGTGAAGAGATCTTCAGAAGGGAGAAGCTGAGAAAAGACTCATGGAAACCTAATTATGTCTATCAAGCGAATAATATTTAGCGCCCGGAATCGTAATTATTAATTTCCGTTTAAGTAAGGGCCTGTTTTGAACGGTGTGGCATTTCTGAAAAGGCCTGTCTCTTGAAATTCCTTGGTTACGCTTTCCTTTGGTTATATATTTGTGACCAGCCTAAGATAGAATAAATTGAAAATAAAAAAAAAAATAAACAATTCTATCAATTCTGCGGTTCTAAGTGTTGTTAATGGGATAACTGCAAATTTTTGAAAGTTTCAAATTGATCTGACCAACCGCTAATGAATCGATTATGCCCCAACAGAGGCTAACGGCGTAACCGGATGGTTTTACGAATTAGATGCAATTCTTGATCCCACCCACTTAAGTTAGACGATCTGACAAAATGGCTTTGGACTTAACTGTACTAACGAGGCTATTTCAAACCCTTCGTTTAGTTTTAGCAAAAAATGAAACCGAACTTTTATTAAGTAATACATGTATTTATCTTTATTGTCTTACCTTTTTGTGGCTTCGCTTCGGGTAGATGAATTAGGGTGAGAAAGTACAAGAGTATGATGAAACCCATTGATTTTCCAATCATCATCAACTCCGACATTTTATCTGAAACAAATTCAAACGAAATTTTAATTCAAATACATAGAAACTGTGACGTCAAAAACGTAAGTAAGATTTTTTTATAAAATTCGTGTAATCAATTTTATTTTGTCTATTAACAATACAAAATACAAAAATGATTCGAAAAACTGGAAAATTCATAATATAAATTGGCTTTGGTTAAAACACCTTAGTATACTTGGCAAATTCAAATTGTAATAAAACACCATAGGGGCTTGGAAAATGCGATACATGAGATCCAATAGTAAATTATAAGCTAACTAATCATAGGCTACGCAGCCGATAATTATAACTAAAAAATGAACTTTACTAATAAATCATTTCTTGTAATAGAAATTAGAATTGCGAGATCTCCTAGGAGGTATCTGACCTCTCCCTGATAGATCAGGGGGAGTCACCCACCTTGGTGCATAAGTGACTCCTTGGTTGGGCTCTGGTAGGGTGCCATCGACTTCTTTGGTCATTTCGGCGCCCTTACGTTCCCTAAGACTAGTCATTCACGCACTCACTCATACAATAAATACGTACATGCCACTATTTACAAATCCAATCAAACATGCTTATCCTTTATCTGGAGTCCAGGTCGGAGGGTACTCGATATTCCGCCCCGGCCCGGTTTAAAGGAGGAGCGGTGGAAATAATATGAAATAATAATATGAATGAAAATATTGAAATTGAATATATTGAAATTGAAATATTGAAATAATATGCTGCACCGCCGCCGACATACTTCTATTCTACCAAATCCAACTACAAATCGTAACCTATAATCTAAATACCCCTCTATATACAACCCATAATCCCGATGTCTCTAAGAAACTTAAAAAGTTTGTCCTTGAGTTCGCAACTTGGAGGACATATGAAAAATTACTTTACCGAAAACAATGACATGGGAAATTGTAAATATCCGTAACAATCATTTTTTTGTTTCTTAAAATTATTTACCTTAATGAAATTGCTAAATCTACTATTTTTGACAAGAATATAATACAGCGGATATTTTCTTGATCATAAAAATCATAAAATATTTCATACGCTGTTTTTATATCAGGGTACTAGATAAATATGAGCGACATGATATTCTAAATAATGTTTTATTTTAATATAAATCATGATATACGTATTTAATAAAAAGTAGACTATTAAATTATTTGATTTTAAAGATTCTTCATTCCCTTTCTTCAGTTATATTATCATGATTATGCGAAGGTCTGAATAGAAATAAAGACAATAATTTCATAGACTGGTAAATAAATACATGGCACAGTTTTCAGGATGTGAGCCGTTATTGGAAAATTTGAAATCTAATAAAATAGTACAAATCCTTAATGATGCTTGTTTTTCGGTCAATTTTATAAATTAGTTATTATAATTATCGACAACATTTGCACTCAATCAAGATATGGTTTTGTTAAAGAGAACGCGTGAATTTTACGAATTCCCAGTCGAAAAATTGGTGTTAACATGGCTCTCTGAAAATTGGGTAAAATATCCTTGTGGAAAATCTTAGTTCTTCTTTCCCTTCATAAGTAGAAATTTCTTATGCACCAATTTCTGTTTAATAAGGCTCTGAAATAGATTAAAACCCAAGTGACCGATTGGTCGTGCAGGTTTAACAAACCGAAGTGCCGTATTGATGTTTGCTCTACCATGTTTGCTTCTACCATACACTCTCACATTCTCTCTTTCTCGACTCACTTTCACCTGTTAAAAATAGATAAAATTTGAAGGTTTAAACTTCTTAAATTTCAACCTTAAAGGGAAGTAATATCGGAAGTCTTTAGAAACACATTTCCTTCAAAGTGTAATTTGCGACGAGCCATGTGAAACCCTTTTATATTCAAATTTCTTTATGTTGTATAACTGGAAGGACAAAGTTGTTTAATAAGTATGTCAGTTAATAAAAACTTTGTAGTTAATAGGTGCGCAGTTAATACCTCAAGGGCAGTTTTCAGCCGGTATTACTCAAGCCTTGTCAACTTGACACGGCATTATTCTTCACCGTGATACCCCGAAATAGGGGCTGAAATTGTAGTAGGAGAGAAGAAAATGAAAACAGGTGTTAAAAATTCAGGGTCTTCAACCATCTTAAATTACATTCCGAGCCCAAGCCTAGAACTGCAAGGATGGAAATTACCATATAAATTGGCCGGACCAAACACAATGCCCTTCTGCTTCCATCTAACAAGTCCCCTTTAGAAAATTGCGACAAAAAATGTAGACAGTGTCCCTCGCGCCCGTGGGTCCCTGAGATATATTAATTTTGTCATAAAAGGGTAGAAACCGGGACAGCCAGGCTTTTTTTGTTTATGATTGAAAATAACCCGGTTTTGTCTACCCGCGGAAAGTTTTAGCATAACCCTTACCTGATGAGTTAAAAAACAGAATAAATATACTTTTTTAACCGTAATATTTTCCTTACTGCGTAACTCATAAAATAAAGAATTCTAAAGTTGAATATTAAATTTAGCTTTATTTACATGTAAAATAAATAATTTTATTGATATTGACTTAAATCAACTACCGTGTAAATACAACCCGCCAATATTTTTTGAATCGGGGGACTGGGTTTGCCCATCGCATGTTGATTTTGTCGTTCCATCAACACAGAGGTGTTCAACCACACTTTTCAAAACGCAAAAGAAAAAAATCCATTACAACAAACAATCCGCTGAGTGTTATATTGGCATTGTTTGAACGTAAATTCATCTCACGAGTGAACAAAAAATTGCATACAAGATTTTTTAACGCGAAGATACGGATCGCAACAAACCTATTAGAAAAAAACAACAACTAACTAAACCCATCACAAAACACAAGTTTCATAATTCTATTATTCAAATTATTTATTCCACAAACGTAGGCTTATACAATGTTAAATAAATATTTTTATACACTCTTTAAATTTTTTAACAAGTTAAAATTATTTATTTATACTATTTATATTTTAGTTTTTTAGTTGGTCTTATATACCGAAAGTAATTATTTAAATTGATTTGCATTTTTTTATGTAACAACTGGTTGAGAAAAGGTCCAAACGCCGTGACATTCATTTTTCATCTGAACCATACTTGCTATTACAATTATAAATCCATTTATATTATTTACCTCGTTGTTTGATGTAGGAAAGTTGTCTTAAGATCGTCGAGGTGAAAAGGTCATGAGCTCCATTGCTTCGCCTTTTTCCTTTAGTAATAGCACTGAATATATTTTAAATGAATCGTCTAACGTTTATGGGACTTATTTATACCGATATGTTTTACAAACAAAGGACTAATCTTATGCTATCACTGTCTAAGACAATTATTTACTACTGCTTCTCTCTCTCTCTCTTTCTCTCTCTCTCTTTCTCTCTCTCTCTCACTCTCTCTCTCTCTCTCTCTCTCTCTCTCTCTCCTTTTATCACTCTCT
>CM077106.1:4923567-4955126 GCA_039619505.1 Cimex hemipterus | reverse complement strand
CTCTTTCTCCTTTTATCTCTCTCTCTCTCTCTCTCTCTCTCTCTCTCTCTCCCTTTTTGTCACTGTTACTTTATTTATTTATCTTCATCTTTCTTTCACTCACTTTTTCTCATTTATTTTTCCTCTTTTGCTCTGCCAATCTTTTTACATACTCTCACTCATACTTTCTAGTTTTATCACACTTTCAATCAATCTTCTTTTTACATAGTTCTCTCTCTCTCTCTCTCTCTCTCTCTCTCTCTTTCATCGATTCTGGATCTTTATTCTTTCTCTGTGAATCTATGTGTCTCTAAACTTTTCTTACTCACTATTTCCTTCCATTTCATTTATTTATGTACTTTTCTTCGTCCCTCATTCCTTCTCTCTCTCACTCACTCTCACTCTCTCTCTCTTTCTCTCATTTTGAATTAATCAATCTATCATGTTTTTCTTTTAGCCTGATTTATTTTTATAGGAGGAAATATAAATCTTTTTTGCCATTTTAGCATGTAAAAATTATAGAGAAAAATTTATTTAGAAATAGTGTTTTCAATTGTCGATATGAACCGCTGGAAAATAGTGTATTAAAAACCCCATTCATCATGAAAAGCAACGATAAATAAATAAAAATATAATTAATAAAACAATTAAATTACTACCTAAATTTGGATCTTTAGTAATCCTGAATTAAATTATGAACTTAGACCAAACAGCAAAAACATCAAAATCATAATTTATATGAACTGAAAAAAACTTTGGTCGAAGAAAAAATAATATAAATGGTTCTCCTTATGTATCCTAATTACATATGTTCAAGCCTTTAAGTAAATTAAACGTATTTCAAAGTTTGCTTAGTAGATGGTTGACAATTTATAATACAATAGTTTTATATTTCTCCGATGTATTATATAAAAAAATCACGTATTTATCCACACGAATTTGAATTAGCAGCGATATATTGTGGCATAATATTTTCTACGTGGTACAGCTAAGTACGTTTCGACTTGTACAGGTTTCCAGTCAGTGATGACTAACCGTAGTTTCTCACCAACAATATCAACATCCGTTTCCTTCTCATAATGTCGTTTTTGTTTTGATTTTCTCTTGGCTTGTTTAATCGGGTTTTGGTCGTATACCAAACAAACACTATTTATACGTGAAATATTTGCGAATTCGTTTTCTGTATTGGTAAGAAATGTTTAATTGTCGGTCATAAATTGTTAAGGCAGAAAAACAAATAATATGATATACAAATTTTTATATCATGCTTTATGGGTAAATTGTAATAATAAAAATTTACATCGATTTTTCTTTGTGTTACAGTCACTTAGTGAAATCGGTAACTTGCTCAAATGGCTAGGCATTTATTGAAATTTTAATTCGTGATAAAATGAACCGATAGTGGCTATTTAATAAATTGACATGCATTTCCTCAAAGATCTTAGATATTTCATAATCTAAGTTAGGCAGTTAGTAAAAAATGAAATATTGTGAAAAAACGCATTTGTTTACTGTACACATTTGAGTCATATGATGATTGTTCATACGGTTGGTACTAGTGTGGCACTTCCAAGAACATTTTTTCATAACTTTTACATTTTTTTGTCCAAAGATTTACAATTACATTTTGCAAAGCTCTAAACGTCAGAGCTTTTTTCATTGAGACATCAATATCCTTGATTTCGGAATTTATCTTTACTAATTGATCTTGAAAACACAAATTTTTCAGCACCACATTTCCAGCCCTATAATTGGAGCAGTTGTTTTTGACAATAACACTAAATATGCTCCAGGATTCTAGCGGCCTTCGGTCTACTTTCTGTACTTTAACCATCGCGTTGTCAAAAGACTTTAATTCCTTGGACAATTTTGACGAACTTTCTGACATTTTGTCCGCCGCCTTCTTCGCCTTTCGTAGCTATCGGAGCGTCGCTGTATAAGAGATTCGGTGAGAAGTCGTTGTGATACTGGAGTGGAAACAATAACAGAAAACCGACAAAGAGACAAAAGAAAACGGTAACAGCTTTGTTGTTGTTTTGTTTCACCGACTGACTAAACGAGAGCTGAAGTTTAATCAAAAGACTAGACGTTTAAACAATAGACTCGGCATACAACTAAATGTTTTGTCATTTAGACAAACCATCGTATTTTAACTACATGCCTAGACATTTTAAAAAAATAAGTAAATTTGACTATCTGTCATTTGTAGGTTTGGCATGCCATCGTAACAAAACTTGAAAGTTTATGATTTATTTGGTCTATTTTATTTTCTTCTAATAGGATTTAAACTGCAAAATACCATCTACGTGGGATTGTACAAAAGTACCTTTCAAATAGTGACGTACTACTGCATTGACAAAAAACTTGTGCTCGGGTTTTCTCAAATAATGTCGGATTTCATGAAATGAACATTAGTTATTCAATATAAAGTATAAATTTCTGAGCAATTGTGACGCCGTTTTCAATAATATCTAGCCCGCTTCAGTTTGGTCCAAAAGATCTCCTTTCAATGATTGTGCATATAATGATTTACTCCCATTTTAAATTAATTTGTTACGAAAAAGATTCTTCTTTCTACAAAAATTAATATAAGAAGATCTTTTCTTCAAACACTGTACTCGATAAATGTGTTCAAATGAGGCTACAAGACCCAAAAGTGGTATATTTTTACGAATGAGATTCTTGAACGAAAGGAGATCTTTCCCCTTTACAAACAATTTACTTAGGTGGTTAGCATTTCGAATCATAATAAAATCCCGGTTTCTTTAGAGTCAATTTAAAACCATTGACGCCAGCAAAAGCTGGGAAGAGTTTGGGTAAAACGTAGAACTCGAGGGCTTCGTCAAATAAATCACAATCTGGAAATCAACATTACAAAAGAAAAAAAAATACAATTTAAAAATTCCAATTTCAAGCAATCATTTGCTTAGAAGAAATTAAAATTTTTCTTTTCATGGTTGAAGAAGTGTTGTGAAAATAAATTTTCTATGAACCAAAAATATTTTGCCGAATTAGGAATCTTTTTTACTTAATGGTAGGTTATGAAAAATAGTTGATGTATAACATTTTTAACTTTTGTTTTATGCAGTATAAATTTAAATAATATATAACACAATTACATTTATACAGCAAAAAAGATACTTCCACTAATATAAGATAAATACAAATTTTCTTTAAAAAACTTCCATCCACTGCCATTTCGTTTAATTTTGCAAAATGAGAGGCCCTCAGTATTCAAATTTAGTTTGATATTTTATTACAAATATCACTTTTTACAGCTTTTACAGTTTATGTTGTATGTGTAGAGATTAGTGACCGTTAATGGATAATTATTCAGATATCGTGAGATTCGGTCTGTGCGATGTAGGTATCAGAAAAATATTTTCTTTATCGTGCCAACGTTTCGACCTTTTATTGAGATCATCTTCAGGGCTCAAAGTGTTTGTCTTCTGTGTAATTGTACCATGTAGTTTCCGCTGACGAGGCAGTCCTTAGGCCTACTTCTGATGCAATATTCAATTCCTTTTCGTTTGTTTCAATATTTAGATTGTCTTTTTAAGTTAGTAACTCTACAATTTTAACACACTACTTTCACAACACACACTATTGTTAAAGTTCGCTACCCTCTGGGGAAGTTTCAGGTCAATTTTCGTAGACTAAACCATCGAAAAGAGAAACTTTTGTAGAGCGAAACAAAACACGTCTGATCACGTTAAACACCATTGCGCGACTCTCCTGTAGGCATCAGAAAAACATTTTCTTTATCGTGCCAACGTTTCGACCTTTTATTGAGATCATCTTCAGGGCTCAAAGTGTTGGTCTTCTGTGCAATTGTGCCATGTCGTGTTTGGGCACTCTCAACTCGACATGGTACAATTACACAGAAGACAAACATTTTGAGCTCTGAAGATGATCTCAATAAAAGGTCGAAACGTTGGCACAATAAAGAAAATTTTTTCTGTTACCTACATAACACAGACCGCATCTCACGATATCTGAATAAGTTTATGTTGTAATTTACTTTTCACTCAGAATTCCTTATCTTTAAATATTAATAGATTATACCATGAAACAATACTTTAAGCTTTATTTAAATAAAAACAGTTCAATGCAAATTATACCAGTTAACATACTTACGAAACTTTGCTTCGCCAATACAGTATATACTTTCTTATTGTTTATTAAATTTAAATCAATAAAACTGACAATTACTGTTTTACATTATAATAATAATAGAGCTGCTGGTACTCGAGGTTATTTTAAATATTCAAAAACTTTAAGTGGAAGTATTTATGGGAGAAAACGTTTTAATTCATGTACATAAATTCATTTTGTAAGCATGCGTTAATTGATGTAAAAAGATGATTAAAAGTTTGTACGATGCAAATTTACGTTTAGGTAGAACATTACTTTACATATGTGAGTAACTTTAATTAACGAACAAGCTTCTATAATTTCAAATTTCAATACCATAATATGAATGACATTTTGTGTAGTGAGAATTTTAAGTAATATCTTTTTTTTTCGTTACATTCATGTTTGCACATGGAAAGCTTCAAGCATGAAAATATTTCCCATCATATATATTTTTTTATTTGTATTTATCCGAAAAAACTGAAGTGTGAAAACAGTCTGTTTACAAATAACAAACAGAAAAACAGTTTTTATTAGTTTACATTTTCGTTCGCCCACTCGCCCACAGTAACGATCCAAAATCTGTTAAATTGAAACTGTACAATTAAAAAATAAAGGTCATTTTATTCAAAGGCAAATGATCTTCATTAGGACTCACTTTGAATAAATTAATTATTTCTTAGAAGTAAATAAACCGATATTTTCGAGTTGATATTTCTTTTTTATTTATAAACTGTGTTTTATTCAGAATAATTGATTTATCATTTAATTATCTTTCAAAATTTCTACAAAACAAAGAAGAATAAAAATTCTAAAAATATTTCGAAGTTGATATAGCCTAAAAGCATAACGAGATTTTTATTGCCACTCTTTTTCTTTAAAAAGGAGATTTAATTAGGTTTTACTTAACGGCAATAATCAAGACTGGCCCTTAAGATGAATAGATGAAATCTTAGAAGGTCCCCATTATGAAGATACGAGGAGACTTTACTTCAAAACAACCCTCACCACTTAATTAGCGTTTTTCCTCCGGGAAAGGCGGAGGTATATCAGCCTCTGTCATAAAATTATGACGTCGTAAATTTTTTTCGGCCTACATTTACTCATTAAATTTGCTAAAGAAATTAGTTCGTAAAACGTTTCGTACGGAAGCGTATGGAAAGAATGCTATTTTACGAATTTGCGTAAAGTTTCTTTTGTTATTCATGGGCTTTCCGCTAAAACCCAGTTATAAACTTAACAAACACGATTTTGTTTTGCTGTTTCATACTTTAAAATTAATGGTACATACAAACTGGGGTGTTGTTTTGTTTTCTTCCTTGCTGTACCGAAAGGAATTTTGAATTCAAAAAGGTTCATGGAATTTTTGGTTTTGTCTCTAGTGGAATCTTGTGCCCTATTCGCCTGCTAGTAAATCAACAATTGGCACTGGAAATTATTTAAAAACCAGCTATTTACAAACAACATTTTCAACGTAAAAATGTTTGGTGTTTAGTGACCGCTATTTAATGATTATTAGTTATAGGACCCTCTCAAAACGACAAACATCAATGACTCATCTACACAGAAAACCAACACTTTCAGTCCTGAAGATGATCTCAATAAAGATCGAAACGTTGGCACGAAAAAGAAAATGTATTTTTAAAACCTACGTCACAACGGACCGCATAATACGATAGCCGAATAAACTTCATTTCCCACTTTTTTTTTCATTTTCATTCGCTAATATGGGCCATTTCAGTCCGACAGAACATAATGTTTTGTGAATGCAACATCATTAAATCTTAGGTCAAAATGAAGAGAGGCCTTACCGGCCTACCTAGGCGACCAGTTTAAATACCACCCCTTCCTTACAAGTGGTTCAATTTAGACTGTGTCATAGATGGCCAATGTAAAGAAATAAAAAAGTAGATGTGTAAGCCACCATTATATTTGTCTAATAATAGCTCCAATAATGGCGCTATTTGTAGGTTATGCAATGAGAAAGGGGAAAATGTCGCCCATATCTTCGTTGAGTGAGATGAAGAAAACCTGGTGTCAAATAGGCTCCAGGAAAAAGAAGGCTGTATCGACAGATAATAGTCTAATATATCTTAATGGGAGGCTCGAATCGATTGGTCTGAACTAAGGAAGAAAAACTAAGCCAACCCTGCACTCCTTGGTGAACATAACACCTCTTATTTCTCCTCTCCAAATTCATTCTGACTCACCCACTGGACTTTGAAATTTTCACAAGGCCAATCCACCTTCCACTGAGCCCATTGTTTCACAGACCTTAAAGCATACACATATAAAGCTGAAGTAGGCTGAGCTACACTTTGAAAGCACACGCCGACGTGTTATAACAGTATTTGACCTGCTCATATTTTGGTTATTGTTCTTTGCTGGGTCGACGCTTTGTGTTGCCTGTTCTGTAATGAATATTAACTGGTCGTAATGAGCAATTATCTTCGCATTTTTCATATGTCTGGATGAGAACCTCGGAGGCACTAGCGATATCCGGTGGGCCGACCAAAATAAAGGTCGCGAAATACGTTAAGTCAGCAGAACCGTCATACTGTTATTACTCAGCAGAATGTCACAAATAAAGATATATTATAAACTTGGTTCATAACATAAACAACACATAGTTAGAACTTATTTTTCTGACAATATCCACTATTTTTTTCAATATATTAGAACAACATGATTTTCTCACGGGTTTACCTATTTGCCAGCACTTTCATCAATTTTTGTTGTAATTCTGTTTCAACCTACATTTTGTTTATTTCAGAAGCTAACGTTTATTGTCAATACGAAATTAACGAAATGAACTATATTTAAATCAATTAAATATAAATTGCTCGAAATGAAAAGAGGATTGAGTTATTTGGTAAAACGGTAATAAATGATGAAAAGTGTGCTCTTGTGTTTTAACTTTTTTAAATTCAAGATAGTTTGTTTAAGGAGCCCATTTGTCTTCGGTCGTTCTTCAAGAACGGCTATTGTTTTTAAAAGAAAAACGGCAAATTGTCACTGCCACGGAAGGCCATTAGATATTCACAAGGGCGACTTCACGGAACTCCAGTGACAAAAAGTATAAGAAGAAAAGTTGCCCAACAAAGTAAACATGTTGTTTTCCACCGACAACTTTTACTTTGGTGGGTGAATTTAATTGAAACCTTTTGACAAACTCCTCTCCGAGATGTAATTGTATCAGCGTCAAGAAAGAGCCAAGAAAGATCCAACGAATCTTGGTTTACACAGTACATTAGAATAATTACATACACACATAAATAGACAATTGCAATGAAACAGCCATCTGAAATATCACAATAAAAAATACATACTACAAAATATAATATTGCTATGCAGGAACAGTTAACAGTGTATTAAACTTATCAACTTTTTGATATATATATCAAACGCAATTGTATCTTTAAAAATTTAGCTTTTTTCAACTATGAATTACGAACTTAATAGATTACATTTTAAAAAAGTTTTCATCCTTGTCGAATTTTTGAAAATCGTCGTTTAATCGTCCTTAACAAAGGTTCTCCTCAACACTATAATAAATAGGCATTCAGGTTTCAGTGAATATAAATCTTTACAGAATCATTCATCCGCACCAGGTTGTAAAAGCAGGGAGTTTTAAATCGTAAATTACAACCTTGGAGATTACCGGACTAACTAACTTAACTGACCCTCAAGTTGGTCCCATTATCGCAGAGCCTTCACTGCAGCAAAAGAGTTCATAATTACTTGAATATTAAAGTCCTCAAGTTACGCATTCTTGTACTAACTACCCTTTTTGAAAAAAGCGGCAACTTTTTTTTTCTACTTTATACCAACATTCTACGCTTCCTCGCGGACTTTTTAAGAGTCAGTGTTTCAATTATGCATTCTCCTCCGCTTTCCTTTTTCTGCCCTATTTAAAATTCCGCCGAGTAATTCCGATTGTAATACCGTGTAGAAAATGATTTGGCACTTAAAAGCGAAAAAAAAACGTTGACAACGTTAACTGATTAAACTTGATATTGGACCACTTTAATACGCATAGTCTTTATAGAGTTAAATTATTTGCATTATAAGTTGAATTGAAAGAAATGTTAATTAATTAAGTCGAATCTCGTAATTCTCAAATATTTTATTGATTCAATTTTATTTAATTGCAAAATACAACCATCTTCCTCCGAGTCAATATTTTCCACCAAACTTTACACATACTATGTAACTAATGTAATTCAATGGTGTGTGCAGTACTCTTTCTTAACCTCTCCTATACTAATACTAATTTCACGCTAATAAATATAATCAAACTGAAAAATCAAATATATCAAGTAATGCACAATAAAACAGTCCTGCCAAAGTTTTTGAATAAGGAAGCAAATACTAGCCGAACCCATGCAATCTGGTCGCATTCCTTCACGGTTCCCGTATGGAGCCACCACACCCTTCCAATTAAGTGGGGCACATCAAGCAATATTTCTCTTTATACCAAAAATATGCGCGGGCTTTGGCCACAAGTAACAGGCTTCCTCGCATGGTTTATGCTTTCCTAATTGTGTAAAGAACTAAATTTAAATTTTCCGAGGTTCGGCTACAGTCTTACTTTTTATATTTAATCATTACCCCTTTATTGTCGTCTTTCTACATGTGTTTTAACTAAAATTGTACTTGATTTGATTAAAAAAATAAGGAAAACTCTAAGACAACTCAGGTGTAAAAAGAAAAAAAGCTGTTTTTATTGATATATTGAAATGTGTAGAGATTAGTGACTGTTAATAGATAATTATTCAAATATCGTGATTAGGACTAATTGTTTCTGCCCCATTTTATGTAAACAATAACACACTTCACAGAGATATTCAAATCCCAACAGTTTTTTCATCCATCAAAACATATTACAGACGTTTTCATAGTAAATTACAAAATCACACCAACACACAAATACAATCACTCCATTCCCCACAATTACCACGTAAACGTCTGAAAAGAGTATGGATAAGAGACCTCTTAAATATCATTTCATTAATCCAGAGCGGCTGCCAGTGGGTAGCTTTCTCTATAACGCCGATAATGCCAAACACATAGTCTGAAATCCAATCTGCTGGTTGTATATCATGCATGTACAGTTGTAGATATAAATAAATGAAGTCAAAAAAAAAAATATCGTGAGATGCGGTCTGGTGTGATGTATGATGATGATGATGATGATGATATGTCAGGGTGTGTATACTGCACCCTTTAAGAGCTATTGTATCCCCCGTTCTCTGCCTAAAGCACATCGGTGAGTCCTATTTCATCAAGGAATTTGATTAATAGGCCCGGTTTTATTGGTTGAAGCTCTTCTATGGTCACATTGTACATCCCAAAACACTTATTCCTACGGGCTAATGTCGCTCCGCAGTTTGTTAGCAGATGTGTTGGTGTTTCCTCTGCTTCTTTGCAGAATCTGCATGTGCCATCCTGGATTATTCCCATTTTCTTTAGATGTCCATTTACAGTGTCCAGTTAGGAATCCTGTTAGGATTCGCAGTTTATTCCTGCCTCCTTTGACACATTCTCTGATTTCTTTCTTCCCAAAATTGGTTAGAAGATTCTTGGATTGCCTGCGTCCAATAAGCGAATTCCAATGTTCCCTTATTTTCTTTCTGTCCTTCTGTCTGAGATGTTCGTTGATAGTGTGGATTCCTATGCCACAGAAGGGTTCAGGTCCTATCAGCGGTGTAGCTGCCCCTTTCTTTGCAAGGGTGTCCGCTTTCTCGTTGCCATCTACACCCATGTGTCCTGGGACCCAGCAGAGGCTTACTTTATTCTGCGTACCTAATGAATTTAATTTGGTTTTGCAGTTCAGTACCATCTTTTAACTAATGATGTTCGCACTTAGTGCTTTGATGGCTGCTTGGCTATCTGACATGATAGCTATATTCTTGTTTTTGTTTCCTTTATCTAAGTTGAATTGGACACATCTTTCTATTGCGTGAATCTCTGCTTGAAAGATAGTGGTGAGTTTTCCCATGGGTTCCGAGTATTTGATGCCAGGTCCAAATAATCCTGCTCCTGTACCTTCTTGTATCTTTGATCCATCTGTGTACCAAAGGATGGTGCCATTTTTATCTGGTGTGATGTAGGTATCAGAAAATATTTTCTTTATCGTGCCAACGATTTGATCTTTTATTGAGATCATTTTCAAGGCCCGGGATTTATAAATATAGTTTACATTTAGAAAAATACATATAGAATTTGGAAAAGTGAATTTATAGAATGCAAAATATATTTTATATTCCATCAAAGTATTTCTAAATGTAAACTATGGTTGTAAATCCCAGGCCCCGAAGATGATCTCAATCAAAGATCGAAAAGTTGGCACGATAAAGAAAATATTATTCTGTTACCTACATCACACCAGACCGCATCTCACGATATTTGAATAAATAGTAAAATGTTTTCACATAAAAGTAGAAATAAAGCAAATTGATCCTAGTCAATTTTTTGATATTAGTGTATCTTACAAATTTCTTTTTTGATCTAGAACAATGTAAAATAGCATATTCAAAATAAACGATGTATGTAATGAAAATAAACGTATTAGTTGCTTAGGAGCCCATAATCCTAAGTTGTGGTTAGAAAAAAATCCGTAATTTTGCACCAACGCCGAGATTTTGACATTATTAAATATTTCAATTATTATTATTTATTACCATACAATTTTTCACAAATATGCGAAGGAGCGAAAGCAGTATGTACCAAAACATATTAGACAACATTAATATGGCTGTAATGATACTGAAAGGCCAGGAACAGAATGAAAAACATACAGGGTAACAATGATTACTTTAACTTTGATGATGTTGAAATTTTGATTACTGAGCATAACATGGGTCGAAGAGTATTGAAAGAAATTAAGTACACTTATCATGATAATAATTGTCTTGTAATGTTGCGAATGAACCTTAATGATCTAAGTGTTATTTATATTGAAATTTTGGAACAAGAAGGAAACAATTAAAACAATTCACATTAGTTTTGAAATAATGAGAAAAATATAAACAATTATTTTTGTATGTTTTAAATTAATTTATCTATAAAAAAGCTATGATGAAATGTTAGTATGAGTGAGAAAAAAGGGAAATCCGTTGTGGTACCGTGTATAATTTCATAGAAAAAAGAAAACCTAGCATTTATTCTACCTTTTTCACCTGTCTAATGACATTTTCGAAGATTGGTGCTCTAGATAAAATAAAATCGGTAATTAAGTAGTCATCTATCATGTAATAGATATAAGTACCTGTAAATTGTAGTTGTAATTTTTTCTGATCTCAAACCTAATTCTAATTGGGAAGAAATTAGAAAGCTCGTTCGATTACATAGAAGGTCCTAATGAACGTATCGAAAAAATTGTGTAAACGTGCTAACAGAAAAACGTTTTAATTCTATTTGACGGTCGATTCATCCTTATTTACGTCGTCCGAAGTGTTCAAGGCTGGCTTATTTATCTTGAAATGATACTGCTATGCATGTTGATATGGTTACGTACCTCGGAGAGAGAGTTCCATTGATTCGATTGATTGCTCCCTATGTAAACAAATCGGTCCTCCGCCGCCATCTTCCTAAGTGAATACGGCTATAAACCTTTTGTTAACGAGACAGGGACATCGGTTAGACAAACTCGGAGTTCAATTTGCTGAACTGACAGAGCAAACGAATAGCAAATAATGCAAAAGGGAGAAATTATAATGTGCAATTTTCACGTTACATATACGATTCTAAAAGGCAAATGTCCAAAACTTTACACAAGGCTTATTACATTATTAAATTTTATAATGGATTTTCGATGTCACGTACGAAAAAGCAAGCAAATTTTTTCGTTGAATATTTAATTATTAGCCTAGCAAAGATTTTTGTTGTTGATATTGCTGAATTTAAGATATCCGACAAGCATTACAAAACATTTTTTATTTTAAAAAATTAATGATTAATTTATTTTTTCAATACCTTAACAAAATATATACCACCGACGGCTTTAATAATAATCCATTTTTGCTTAGTGGTCTAAAATGACCATTTAATTTTTTTTATCTACGATCAAAAATTAGCGTTCTGGGAGGGATTCGAACCTACGATCTTCTTATCACTTGAGCTATCTTGACTTAGATCCTCTCGGGCACCGACTCCCCAATATTATGTAATGCATATTTTTGAATAAACAGTTGTCCATTTTTTTTATTAAGCAATAATTATATTAAAAGCATGGTTTGAATTCTCGAAGATCTCGCTAGAGAAGATGATTTTACCAACGACGGACAACCCTACATAGTGGTCTACCGGTATGCAACTAGATACAATCGTTTCATTCCTCTTACCACATTACGGAACTATCGATTAACGGCTTCATTGATATGTAGTAATTCAACAAAATCATGTAAGGCTGAGCTATAGAACAATCATTAGAAGTTTTCGTGAGAACAGCTTAGACTCTAAACGAGCAGCAACTTGTACTACTGGAAACACCTGAATAAATAGACTATTATTGATAAATCTCTGTCTTGGATGCTTGAAATATGGGTGGAGCTGTTTGTTCTCTTGATGATTGTCGGTTTGGTTGATGGAAAACAGATGGCCGTATGTGTAAAAGTCATGGAGAACTCTTTGTCCCACGTGTGTTTCTAGTGTTTGAGAAAATTCAAGGGCAGTCATGGTTCATCATGGCATTCAACGACCATGCCCATACAAAACTGGTTGTCATAGCAATTGATCTTTGTCAGGACGAAAGATTCCTTGGGGACGTTCTTCTGGAAGCCGTGATCACATTCGATCCTTTTTTCTCTGTCTCTGTGAAAAATCGAGTTCAAGCATGGTAATGCTAGGCAACATCTAGCTCCAATTCTTTCTTACCCATTACATTGAGATCTTTAGTGGAATGAATTGGCCTGTACGGTATAATACAGAACACTTATGTGACTTGATAGAGAAACATGTTAGATATGCCTACAGCAAGTGTTCAAATTACGCATGAATCATAATTAAATAATTTTTATAAAACTCGTGATAACTTTTGTGTGTACATTAAAATAAGTATGTTTTCAATACTGTAAACACAAAATGCAGATAGTTTTACATTAATAGCAAAACGCGAGTACCCAATGTTTTGAACTTTGAGTGCAATATGTAAGAAGTGTATATACATTTTGATTAACCGAAGCCCGTAATATCTAATATTATGTCGCTCAGAATTTACCGTACTACTACTAAGCGGATGAAAAACATCCGTGGGATATTAATTTTTCAAAACAACCGTAAATTGGTAGAGTATCGCCATTGCACAATGACATCCGAGTGGTTGGGCCATAGTTTTTCAGTCGCCATAATCTTGTGAGTGGGGTCCAAGGGTTTAAATCAAGTCGCCCAGAGGTATGAACGCCCCGAGAGAGGCGAAAACGTGACCACCACCAGGAAATCCAGGAAAAGCCGGCCGCATTAGGTAGAAATGTCGAGAGGACAACGATTGAAGACCTCCTAGGGAGCACACCCTCGCACACACCAACCCTTAGTAATCCCTATTTAAACTTCGTCCCTTAATGTATGTACTTCATTCAGGAAGAAATTAATAATTATCATTTAGAGTTTTCCAATATTTTTGAAATTTATGCTCAAGTTGTGATACAGCATCAAAAAAACTAATGGTTTTACATTGATGGATTACACTTGTTCATGAGCAGCTTCTATTTAGTAAAAAATTATGTAACCAAAAGTTGATTTATAATGTCTCCTAAATTTTAGCGCTATCTGAACTAAAGTTGGCAGAATATATCAACTTGTTCCATTCTTTAGCTTTTTTCTTCTGGGACTTTTAAAGAACGTTTGTTAACTTCAACTTTTAGACGTTACAATCTGGGACAATAACATAAAACTTAATTTCTATCTGAAACAACTATTTCCCATCCTCTTATGTTGCCTATATGACAAGAGCACGACAATTTTTTGGTGTTTTTTCATGCGATGAACATTTACCTGGTTCTAAATAAATAAAAATAGGTAAAATAACAAATCAATTTTTCAAGCGTCAAAACAACAATTTTTTCGTATGTAACATAAACATTGAGAAATATGTGTGGTGATTAGTGACCGTTAGTCCATAATTATGCAGAAATCGTGAGATGCGGTCCGGTGTGATGTAGGCTTCAGTAAAACACAGTAAAACATTTTTTTTTATCGTGCCAACGTTTCGACCTTTATTGAGATCATCTTCTATACTCAAAGTGTATTTGTCTTCGGTGAAACCGTAACATTCTTGCGTGTCGTGATGTGGGCACTCGCAACACGACACGCAATAATGGCAAACATACGCAGTCAACAATCACTTTGAGCCCTGAAGAAGATCTCAATAAAGATCGAAATGTTGGCACGATAAAGAATTTTTTTTCTGAAGCCTACATCACATCAGGCCGCAGCTCGCGATTTCTGAATAATTATGAAATATTATTCCTCTTGATAAATTATATCTTTAAAGATTTTATACTCATGATTGACTATTTAAATCTAAAAATTGTGAAATTTCATAACCTTATTTACTATTTAAAGTGTAAGTTGTATCGGCCACTGTTTTATACTAACAAATAATCTACATGTCGGTATGATCTGGAAGGAAAAAACATCGATTTTTATCTGCAAAGCTTTTGACATATTTATGGTCATACTCAGTACAAAACAAAACTTGAAAATGTGTCGGAGGATTACAGTCCTTTGTGAAGTTGGGAATGGGAACATCTTTAAAGAAATTTGAAACCGTAGTTAAAACATAACTATTTCAATTTGTAATAATCTTTAAGATCATTTTGTCCTGATGGTAACTTCAAAATAAGTTTTAAACTTGGCAGATAACAATTGTGTTTCATCACCTAGACCAACCCCGAGATCCAGATTATTCATGATTGTACATTATTTTCAGGTAATTTATGTTTTGGAATTGCAGAATAAATTATAATCGCACAAACTATCGATTTTACTATGCTTATAATTTACTTTATAATTCGTACCTAATGAACAATGATTAACAAGTTATAAACAAATTTTCGCAAAACAAGAGAAGAAATGTGGTATACTAAGGCCATAATTGCAATAAGAGTAATTACTGTTATTCTAAGGCAATATATTATCTTTCACAATGCATCTTTATTGGATTCGTATTAAAACAGGACAGTCTCTCAGTAACAAACCTGAATGCGAGCAGGCTTGATTAATGGAAGGCCCGTTCCTTCCATAGTATTACTCCCTTTGTTACAGATGTCGGCCTCCAGATTATCCCTATTTTCTATATAATTGCTAGCTGTTTTTACCAATATATCATTGATCTTTGTCATAATGGATTAAACTTACGCTAATGTGACGCAGTGTAATTGTAATTTAAGATGGTTTGTATTATGTTTCGTGCCCATGTGTGTTTAATAATGCCTTTTTTGAGTAAACGAATAATAATGTTTTTAATTTTATATTTAACAAGAATAACAGTTTTACTATATATTCTACTGGATTTTGCTGATAAGCTTAATTATACCAAAATACATATGCAAATAAATAGTAAATTTTGTTTTAAAAAATAGACGTATACACATAAAGAAAGTGTATTCTAGACAAATATTAAATAATTTATTTGTCAAACGAAAGAAACGGAAAATTATACCCACCAACCCTTTGCAAATTATCTAAATTGGATAAGAACAGTTCCATCGCATTGTAGACATCCTCCCTCGAGAAATAAGAATCGCTACCCACCACTTTGAACACTAACACAATTTTCAAAACCAAAAATCCAAAAATACTACATACAGACCAAAACAAACTTAAACGTAATTTTTTAGAAATGGTTTACATCAACAAGGTTAAACACAGCATCAGTTACCGAACAGATACACGCAAACTCAATCGCAGTCAATATCATTAATCAAATTCAATACAGATACACATACATATATCATCACATTACATTCCACACATCAAATATTTTTCGCATAGTCGTATTGTTCGTATTGTTTTACGATCTAGCTTTCCTTTTCCCATTTATCCATTTCTATATAATCCTGAAAGAATAATCTGGCCGAAACGTACCAACACATTGTTTCCCTTTGTCGGCTCTTTTCAATTCAAAGAAGCCGGCGACTTATACAAAATCCTCTTCTATGCCGACTTCCTTCCCCACCCCTTCAAAAAAAAAATAAAACGTATATAAACATAAAACAGCAAAATCTTACTGGCACTTTCAACACGACACGCAAGAATCGCACACTTCCAAAGAGGACAAAAACTTTAAGTGGATAGAAATACTTTGAATATAAAATATATTTTGCATTGCATAAATTCACTTTTCCACATCCTATATGTATTTTCTAAATGTAAACTATGTTTGTAAATCCCAGGCCCTGGAGATGATCTCAATAAAAGATCGAAACGTTGGCACGATAAAGAAAATATTTTTCTGATACCTACATCAGACCAGACCGCATCTCACGATATCCGAATAACTTTTTTTTTTTATGTCGAACAGATTTTGAATCGAGTCTTTCACCTGGGTTTGGTCACAAAACTCACTGCAACCTCTACACACTACAGATATCACGATGTTTATAAAACGATGACTCGTGGTACGTTGAATAGAACGTGAACGCCTTCTTCTTTATTTTTAACGTTAATATTTTTGCAATGATATGCGTGGCGATTGGTAGAACCAACAACAAAGCTCTAATAGTCCTTGAGGGCTTGTTGCTCTTTGTTATGGTTTTCAATTCTGTTAAATTGTAAGATGCCAGAAGTTAATAAAAAAAAGAAAATTAATCAATTCGTTCATTCAAAATGCCATTTATACACTCTAAAAATAATAACAAATGACACTGTTCAATTCATGCAGACATACCTGACTAGCATCCTAACCTCTAAAGGCCTACAACTTTATTTGATGAGGGATGTAACTACTACGAAAGAGAGTATAAAAACAAATCAGGAATTAACAAAAGAAATGTATTAGTCTGATTTAATTAGCGCGTATTTAAGAATAGAAAATACGTGTAAGCAAAAAAACAGCTTTTAAATTCATTGTTAATATGTTGGTTATTTACGACATAACGGCTAGCAAGGTGAATACATCTCCGACGTAACATCTAACATTGCCCCTACCCTGTTAGATCAAGCAATGTTAACTAGCCGATCGTCATTTTTCTCGATCTAACACGACCTAACAGAGTTAACGGGGTTAACACAAAGATCGTGAATACCCCTCGTATTTCATCTGTAACCTGATTGACAGTTAGTTTAAAATTTGGGTCGGATCATCACACATTCCTTGGTGGGAGTGGGAGTCTGTCACGGTAACACACTCGATACTCTACTGTACTCAGTATACTGCTGATATCCTTTCTATTCTACTTCACATTATTTGCCCGTTGTACAGTGGATGAAAAAATGATGAAACAAATAAACACCACAAAGTTTCAACCATAACCTTCATCCTCGCATCATTCCGTTTCAATGAATTATAACCTCACCCATTCCCACCGATGTCATAGAGCTCTCTATATACACAATTCACTTGGAATTTATACTCGACTCAAAAGAAGTGCATCGCCGATATCGAGATATATTATTAGACAACATACATAAACACTGCCTTAACAACGAAATACTGGAACAAAAAGGACATACGGAATGTAAATATGGTCTTCAATCATGTTCCAATCTTTGCAGAATTTAGTCCTTACAATCAAGAATCCACAGACCCAAAATCACTGTTTGTATCCTCGCGCACCATCTTAAATGTTCCATTTTTCAAGTAAGTTCAAAATCCAGCTCCACAATATTCGACATAAATCTTTACTCCCTCTCTAGTCCCAACTTACAAGACTTTCCTGTTGATTTCTTCCCATCAATCCTCCTTGATGTCAAATAAGGTTGGCCAGTGATTTCCTCTCAGAGAGTGCGAGTGATTAAGTGATAGTTTCTAATTTAGAAGTGCTATTACTGGATATCTTCTCTACTCGATGTTTTGTCCTTTTTGTTTTTATTTTAATTGGAATCTTCTCGTTATCTATGTAACTTACTGTCGATTTTTTCTCTATTACTCAATGTAAAAAAATTCAGAACAGAATTTACAAAAAATTTCAACATTATGAAATGTTTGTACAACTTGGATGTTTAGAAGTAAAGGCTATAATCTAAAAAACACTTTTACTTCTGACATTTTGACATAATTCGATTATGATATATTTGCAACCATTCGAGTAACCGTAATATAATGCCAACGAAGGGCCAAACTTGGTAATAGATTTTGAAACAAAGCGTACACGTGAGAAAGTTTAAATTAAATACGATTCAATTTTCTCCCTTTCCGTACGTTGAATTTTCAACCGGTTCAGAAAATAGCCCTTGTTTATACATGGCTCCATTCCGTCGGAGGTCATCATTTAGATAGGTTCACCTTATTGCTGCGGGCATTAGCTCTCTCGTCGGACTTTTAGGATATTCCGCTTCCACTGATCTAACTTCAAACCGTGCATTCATTCCAAGGCAATTTCTACGTATATAAACCGCTCGGCCAACTTGGGCAAAGTCAGGAAACCCCTTTTCGCCTTCTGGCGCTCCATTTACTCAAACTTTTGAATAGACCAGGGTTGCGTTAATTGGTAAATAATTTTCCAGAGCCTGGCAACGAACAGGAATAATTTGTAATGGAAGTATTTTGGGAGGATTTGAAACAATATTACACTGGGAATAATTTAATTGTTAAGCCTTTGAAATGATATGCAAAATGGATTCTTAAATCGACCCAACTCTATTAATCATCACCATACAAATTTATAAACGTTGCAAACTATGGCGCTTATTATTCTCTAAACATCTGATTAGCAAGAAAATTTATTCTCTTTTTTCATTTAACACTATTTTGAGGTTTTAATCAAGAAAACCTTAAATCAATAGTCTTGTCAGAGTAAAACAAAATATATAAGTTTTAAAAATTCACACATATGTTGCCAATGATGATATAACAATTTTTTAATAAAAGTATGAAAATATACTAATTTTCTATTCTAAGACATCAAACAATACGTAATACTTATGTCAAACCTGATAACATCTGTGTGTACATACTGGAAAATAAAAACGAATGAAGAATGCATCTACGCTAACTCCGACCTCAGCATCCGGATAGTTCTATTAACTGGTTTGGTTTTATCCTGCAGTAAAAACTCGGGATTTTACAACCTTTCCCCGTTTGATGGAACCAGACCAATTAAAGTGAGGGGGTGGCAATAAATGTTAGACAATTTCCAACTTTCCAAATCGCGAGACTTTTTTTCAACGCATTGCCATAAAAATTATCTGTAAACATGAAAGTTGAAAAAATGTATTTTGTTCGTTCTATTTTAATTAAAACGTTTATCTTTTTAAACATCAAAATGTTTTGCAGTTCAGTACTGTGTCTTTAATATCGAACGAGAAGAAAGAAATTTCTTGTGGAAAAGACTGAAGAAGCTCCGTGTTTTTAATTTTTTAAATTAATTTGTGTTATTAATAATTATTCAGATATCTGGAGTGATGTAGCTTTCAGAAAAACATTTTATTTATCCTGCCAACGTTTCTATCTTTATTGAGCCCTGAAGATGATCTCAGTAAAGATCGAAACGTTGGCAAGATAAAGAAAATGTTTTTCTGAAACCTATATCACACCTGACCACACCTCACGATATCTGAATAATTATAGATTAACGGTCACTAATCTCTACACATATGCCATTGATATGTAATTATACAGACTGTAATAATATAGAAAATATATGTACAAAAGAGGAACGGAGAACAGTTCTTCACAAAACTTTGACAGTTCTTGTACTCTTCGAATATTACTAAAAGATATATATGCATTATTAATGAAATATACATTTTTATAAACCAAAAATAGTATTGACCTCTTTTGTATGCCGCTATAAAACGGATTAAATCTGTTGAGGGGTAAAAGTTGAAGCGTTGAATAATAATGCTAATTTTCTCTGTTGACTTATTTTCTAATTAATTATTATTGAATTATTTAATCATTATTTACATTATTTGTCGAACCAAAAGCAAAAACGGTTTTTGGGTAACTGCTAAAAAATAAAGAAAACGCAGAGTTCTTTTCTTTCACAAACGGCATATGCTGTCCTCGCCAAAGAGTTGAACAATCCAGGGGAAAATTTGCTTTTTGTCGAAATAATGGAATCACCAAGGTCTACTCCTCAAGCACCAGTGGGCGAATCACACTTTTTTCGTTTGAGAAGGGACATAGTTTAATCCGGTGCGTTGTTTACATTGTAGATATATATAACAACAAAGATTTTGAAAAATGATGTGAGCTGGTTCTTGATGAATGTGGTGTAATTTGTGAATTGTCTAATCTAATAATGCTTAAGATTTACGTACTTTAAATATAATTTATTAGAGTGGGAAATTTGTACAGAACTGTTTACTTGTTATGCCTTTAAATAATGTTTGTATTGAATTGCTTTGTATTATATCTTGTTACGTTACTAGTCATCAAATGTAAAAGCTTTTAATGTACTTAGATTGTGTCACTACGTTAAAAAATATTGATATGAAACAGTCAGTTGGAGATTTATATACAATTGCGACATCGTATCGTGCTGTTTCGCACCCTTATAATTTTAATGTCTGAAGATGAAGGGAGCAGAGATAAAAATCTGCCATGAAGACTCATTTAGGATATAAAATCATGTCGGAGATAAAACACGTTTAAGCATTGAATTGAAAAGACCCTGCCTCAACATCTGAGGAGATAACAGGCCCGTTGGTTTCACGAGTGTTTCTCCTTCCTGTGTGTGATGGGATGCTGAAAACCGTATATTGAATCCCCTGGGTGCGGCTCCTATCTCTTAGTAAAACTACTTATCTCGGCCTGCGCATTCCAAAACGCCCCAACCAAAGCGCTGATGCATTTTTAATATGAAGCGATACTCACTCGTATGCAACCAACATCCTTTTAGGAACGTAATCCACTGCCAGTCGCGATAGCATCGGCTGTAAATCACAAAAAAGAACAAACGATTCGATTCGGCGGTACATGAAAGTTCTAAGCAAAAATACTGAATAAATTAATATTTTTAAGGTCAGATAAAATTCCTTTATTTTTATGTACTTAATTATTAATATTAAATTATTTTACATTTTATATTAACTTTATATATTAACCAATATATAATATTACACCGTATATCACTACAATGAATACACCGAAACTTGGTTCCAATTTTTTCCTAGTCCGTGAAGGATGGCCCTATTCCACGTAACGTCCTTTGGTAGCGGGAGTAGCTCATGGGAGCATGGTGGATGGATGGATACCAGAGACTGGAGGAGTTCCCTCCTGAGCACTGCAGCTGTACAGCTTATTGTACTATACCCTGGATCCATTTTTGGGGGAAGGCTCACAACACAAAGTGAACTTGAGCCCCCATTGTACCCATCGAATAAACTCATTTGGAAGGGGGTTGGGACCAGGTTCAGGGTCGCTGAGATCTGATCCATTGATGAGTGCCGTGTCAATATCTTTTAATTGCGGCCACCGGCCCCCTTAGGGGTCAGAAAAATTCCAGAGGCGATGGTGGGGATCGAACCCACGACCGCGGGGTCTACCCATACCTTTTCTATACCGCATTTATCCAAACTCTCCCTCTACCATTAAACCATTGCCGATGACCTGGGAGCGTTATCCTAATAACCGATCCCATGTAGGTTCGGAGTCAGTTTCGGTCAGGTTCGGAGTAAATAGCTAAATGGCGCAAACGGCGGCGTAAAAAGCACAATGAAAGCAAAAGATCCAATAAATACTTCAACCTTCGGCGCAAAATACCCTATGCAACATTCCTCAATAATACCTTTGGTTCCACCCAACCTCAAAAGTAACGTGGGACTAAAATGATAGGATTTAAATAAACGTTTCTTACTACATGACAATTAATTACAGTTTTCAGTTGAGATGAAAAAAAAGTTAATGGCACAAGAGGGATTCGAACCCACGATCTTCGGCTTGAGGCTCACCTGAGCTATCGTGACCTTGATCCACTCAGACATCAACTCCCCATCTCAACCTCACCTTAGGTGTTTTCCCTCCTTTTGCAATATTTCAATCTCAACTAAAAACCGTAATTAATTGTCATATAATTATAGGTCGAGCGGACCACGAAAATAGTGAATTAAGTTTCTTACTACTTTACTCAATACTGACACAATAAAAAAACAATCTAACCATCTACATTATCTAAAACCAAATATTAAAACATGCAAAGAATACAGTCTGTCCAATCCAAAGTCTCAGCACTACATTAAATTCTCTTTACTCAGTTTCCAACATCACCCTTCTAAATGTTCCCAAAATTCCTCTCGTGGAAAAAATATTCCCCAAAACGTTTTCAACTTTCCACCATAAATTATCCCAATCGAGTTGCACATCCGTTATCTAATACAAACCACCATTACTATCGCACCATACGATTGAAGAGGAGAGCCAAGCGACCTACCTAGTATTAGTCCTCCCGTAGTATGGTGAACAATAAGGGTTGCTCATTCACTGGAGGACATGGCATTTTTCAATCCAACTTATTACATAATTCAAATAAAGTCACAGATTGCTTTACATTTATAATAAGAAAAAGTATTTACATTATCTACATTAACTATAAAATGCCGTATGTGATCGAATCAATTTTTTACGAACTATATTCGGTATTGATAATTTTTATTATTGTTTTATTATTATTGAAAATATAAATAAATTCCTTATCACGCGTTCTGTCTTAAATTGGATTAACATAAATTAAATGTATACTTAAGCCTTTCAATTTTAGGCAAAACTCTCGGTATAACCTTTATATTCACAATCCTTTTTTTTTTTTTATTGACAAACTAAATGAAATTATAAAAAAATAGGTAGTTAGCGATTCCAGCTTTACCTACAAAATAAATTGACTATTGTTTTTAGTTATATTTTTTTTATAATAATAAAGTATTAAACAAAAATGTTAACGTTTTCTACGTTTAACCTAATTCCAGGTAACTTGTCTTTCAGTCCTTTTCATTCAATCGTTGATGCAATCATAAAAAAATTCTTGTAACACATACTTAACACATTAATCCTGTAGATGCCAGGAGTTTATGCAACAATATTCTAATTACCATATAAATTAGATTTTTAAAGGATTACTTTCAAATGTGAAATAAATGTTGTTCTAATTATTTCGACATTTTCAGTTATTTTTACATATCTTAATTTGTATTTCTCAACAAATGATATATATTTGTTGTGGATTGAATATTGTTTAACGAAAAACAAAACTTGACACTAAATTTCAAAATTGCATTAAGTTTTTACAAACAAACATTTTTGGCATAATTTTAAGCTTTAAAAGAAGAAAGAATTGCCATTAAAACGTTAATATTTATTAATTAAATTTATTCGTAAACTATTTCGAAAAGTTAATAACGGAATATGAAGTATCAAGCGTACTTCATGCTTCTCTGAATCACGGGCTGAAGTTTTTATTAAATAAACCCTTGCTCGGCCGACGGCTTACTTGTTGAAGATATGTGCGGTTAATATCAAAATTCCCCTCCGAGAATTCTTCACGTTTCCAGACTGGTATCGTTCTATTAGAAACACTAAGTAGCCCCGAAGTGTTTCTCGCGTAATAAGCAAAGTTTCAACTAGTTCTCGGATTATTAATTTGAATCACCCGTGAGGAAAGGAGAGGAATGTTAATGGCTTTATATGTCCCACCGGCGTCTTCAGGAATTCTCAGCAATCGGAAGACAAATTTGCCGAAAAAAATTTTACGGGTAGACGAAACAAATGATAAAAATCTTGTCAACATTTAAAGCCAATTAAAGATTGGAAATTTTTTTCAGCGACGTAATTTAACTGTACTCGAGTTTATTAATCCAGAAATGAGCTTGGAACTGAATCGCACGCTATGTTTACTTGATTAATTCCACGCGGGGCACATTTTCATTTGCAAGAATGAGATAAACCGATCTTTGAAACACTTAAAAAACCGAGATTTATTTATTTCAATTTTTCCCATTCAAAGGTCTATTAAATTGATTGGCAATTGAATAAATACTCACTTTAATTAAAACTGTCCATTGATGCGTAACATATTCGTTGACACGCGATACTTGGATTGTCCTTGCTCAAATTCAATGTCATTACCATTCCGATAATTTATCCCCCTCTCCGATGGGATGTCCGAGTGGATCGAGATCACGATAGCTCAGGTGGTAGAGCAGCGGTGTATCTAGCCGAAGGTCGTGTGTTCGAATCCCTCTCGTGCCATTAGCTTTTTTTCAACTCGGCTAAAAAATTAATTGTTTTTAAATTTATTTGTTTCCAACATACATATATCATAGTATACTATACAAATAAAATATCTACACAGGCTTAATATATCACACCGCAAAACACTAGCACTAATGCCAGCAATGCACCGATAGGACACTTGCTTTGAGGAGGAAGCCATTGCTGGCACCCAAAGTGAATGATTGTAGTTCAAGGAGGTCCCGAGCCCATGGTTGGTTGAGGCAACGTGGAGGGCTATCGGGATGGGAATGAGTGGATAGGGATCAAGCAGTTTTATTGCAAATTATTGCATGGATTGGGGAGAAAGTTTTGAATCTGGATCGGATTCGTAAACAAAAGGAATGAAGAGGTATTTGTCGATAGTGAGGTTACTGGCATAACAACGTAATTTGACAACTTGTCTAAGGATTTTTGATTGAAAGGACGGGATGCGCTGGATATTGGAAGACTTGGCAGTACCCGACAGTTCGACTCCCTATGACAATATTGGTTTTCGTAAAGTCTTGTACATTGTTAGCTTTGTCTTAATTGTCAAAGTCGATTTCGGTCTTAAAAATCTTTGTAGTAGCCCATGTCTTGTATTAAGTTGTTGTTTTTTAAGCCTTGTGTTGGGATTCCAGTCTGCTGTTTTTGACTTGAAGAAACTGGTTTCTCATTGGTGTATAATGCACGGTAAGATTGCTTTTCAGAGTAAAAGTTCACTAGTGCGTTTTTCTTTGCTCAGTCTTGTCTTTTATTATTTATACCAGTCTTCGATAAGCTCAAGGTGTTCCTGGGGGTTGGTGATAGCTTGGACAGGATTCGAGTTAGAGAATAGGAGTTGGGTATCGTCCACGTAGATGGTGTCATGATGGTAGGTCTCCAGTATAAATGATATATAGGACAGGGCTATGGATAGTACCTTGCGGTAAACCGGCCTGTGTATGCATGACTTCTGAAAATGGATTGCCGCACTTTGAAACAGCGATCAGTTAGATAGGATTTCAATAAAAATGGGAGGGTAGGAAGCTCTTAAATTTAAAAAGAATGCCTGGATGCCAGACCCTGTCGAAAGTCTTTGCAACGTCTAAGAACGCTCTATAAGAAAGACAAACATCTAATGGCAATCATAGAATTGTTCCGAAATATACAGAAAGAGAAGTGGATAAACTCATGAGTCGTTCGATATGGAAACATTTACTAAACAACTCTCACCAGGGATCACTCAGAGAAGTCATAGTAATATTAACCAGTCACTGCCATATGAAAAACATCTACACAACATATTCAATGATCGTCCGAGCTGTAATTATGCAATGGAAATGAGGAAACAGCCACCCAGATTATCATAGGAGAGTTATTAAAAAACGAAAGAAAGGAACTGCCAGCAACAATGAATAGTACTTCTTATGAGAAGGTTCGTGTCGACTGCACTAAACTAAGTATGTAGTAAAGGACAAGAGAGCTGTTGTGCTTGGAACAAACGAGCACTCCCTCGTCTACTTCATCATCATCATCAATATCACCGATCAGTTATATAAAAATTTGCTCAACAATCGACTTCACTAAAACTTCTGATAATAGTAAAATTTAACATTTAATTTCTCCCTAAACAAAGGATTTCGTTCGAAAGAAATAATTCGTTTGTTTCTTTTAAATTATATCTAAAAGTATTAACACTCCATATGTTTGTTCACTAACACGAAACATAATTGAAGAAAAACGATTTTCGTAATTTATTGTTTTTATAATTAACATTTTTAAGAATATATATAATGAAATTAACATTAACCAAAACCAGTCATTCTCTAGTTCTTGTGTCTCTTGTATAAATACCTATATTTTATTTTTTTATTTTATACCCCGTAGGCAGTAAAGACGTTTTCTTTTTACAAGCAAGATCTGCTTAAATAACAGACAGCGTTCTAATTTAGTTTACGTGCTTTTCATACTTTGTACGCCCAAGCTTTTAAAAATCGGATAACCTCGCTATATACGTGCTAGTTCCTTGACCCTAATATTATGTTGTATCTAAAGGGATTATCTCCAGATTATCCAGACTAAGTTTTAAATAGGTTTTGCTTTCTTCCCCATATCTTGGACAAACTAAAATGAAATGTTCCATTGAACTAACTCAATAGATCTGAATTAGATCTGTTAATTTTATACAGGCACGATTCACATTTGGTAAGATTTGATCAGAGTCTGTTAACTATTTAACATTTGTTGATAATATTAACGTTTTGTCAAATTTTATTAAAATTTATAATAGAAAATACTTCGTATCATGTTTTTCATTCAATTGAAATTTTTTCTCCCCGCATTGAAAACTATATTTTTAAAAGGATGAAATGTAGGAAAGGAAAACAGTATTGCTTCCTATTTATCTCAAATTTCCTGTTTGAAAAACAAAAAAGAAAAAGGTTTTGCAATGGATTCAGATAGGGACGTTGTTATACAATGAGCGGATTAATTTAAACATCTGTCTTATTTCGGTCGGGGGAGAGTGGAATAGAATTACAGATCAAAATGTTTAAAAGGTAATATGAAATATAAGAAAGTGTGACAGCCGTTATCGAAACGTAGAAAAATAACGCATAATTTACGAAACTATTGTTTTATATATTTTTATTATTAACAAAGGGATCCGACTATTTTTTAAATATGTTATGAGAAATGACAACTCTAATGGGAAGATGAGATGATCCGTCGAAACGAAAATAATTTCTCATGACGCCTCGGTGGCAAATAGCGGATATTTGGGTCGGTAACAAAATCTATCGAATTAAGAAAGCTCCGAGCTTCCATGCCCGGTAGTTTCATTAGAACCGTCTGCCCATTGTGCTGTTACAGGTTGTGTCGACCCTTTTCCGTTCCGTTTCCAATAACCGGATATTCACACTTGAAGTGGTTCGAAGCCGGGTTGTTCCTTTTTATTTTTCCTTTTTTTAAATAGAGTTATTTGAATTTCTTCTGGTAACCTCTTGCGTTCGGGTACCTTCTTATCCCGCTTAGAATTCATAGCACTGTCGAGGGGTAGAAGATAACGAAACATTTCCAATCCATAAGAAAAAAAGAAGGCATTTCGAATTCGAACGTGATTGTAAATTTCATATTAACAATGCATTTTGAATATTTACATATTTTCTTTGCAAAATTTTCTTACTTTTGTATGTGGTTTTTAATTTTTAAATTTCACTTGATATTACAAATAACAAGAAAGTACGTTATTCTATTTCTTTCAACTAACAAAAAGAAACTTGTAAAGTTATATAATGTATATTAGTAATAATAAATAACAGACTTGCTAATATATTCGTACTGACATATACTGATTATTTTCTTTTCTAAAACAAACTGGTATCTTATACAATAATAATTATAAATTTCCAGAAGTTTAAAAAATTAAATAATATTTATTTATTAATATTTTCTTTAATCAAAGTTTATTGTAAACCAGCCTTGGATCAAAAATATACGTTGAATGCATGGGGTAATTACAATAACATATGTAATTTGTACTTCTGTCGATCCACCTTAACTATATTTTCATTCATTTACATTCATGAAAGTATATTTATTTTTTTTTTTTGAAATATCAGGTCTTTATAAAAAGAAAGACCTTTTATATTAAAACAGTAAAATTAAATTATATTCACCCCACAATACTGAAAAAACGTATTTTTGTGAAAAATAATAGGAATACATTTAAAAGAAAAGGAAATTCCAAACAAACGGCCCATTGGAAAAGAAATTTTTCATTTCCAAATATTAAGAAATCCGTCATACCTTGGAAACAGAAAAATACACCATTTTCTATATTCTGAGGACAAAGATCACACATCTTACCAGGCCTGCGTAAAAATGGTTGCGTTATCGGCAAGGTTCCCAATGACAGTGTAGCATAATTGGAAAGGATTCTTGCTGTGTTGCTTGTCAAATTGTGTGTGAAATTTTTTATTTCTTGTTGTGATTAAATTTATTGAGCTATTACAGTGGATTTTAAAAAGTCTAACTTCAGAATCCCCTTTAATATCTCAATAAACCTAGCCATAACAAGAAATAGAAAATTTGATATAATATTAAAGTATAATATTAATTGGGATTCTCAACATTTAGGATGGAAGATGTTTTTTTAGTAGTATCAGTTTACATTGAATGTTGTATTAATCGTATATATTTTATATCTATGGCTTCTGACTATACAGTTTAACAGGTGTGGGGTGTTAGTGAAGATTATCTTTTTGGATTTTGGTTCGTTTAGGTTGATTCTTTACAATCTAATCGGTCATTATAAACGATTAGGTCCTTTTTTTTTAAAATCTCAACCTAAAGCGACAAATTTTCATCTTTTCAAGATGTAGAGCATCTGTTTTAATGTTTCAATTTATGACAGTGCAATTTATAAAGACCGCCGAAAGCCCTTCCACAAGCCACTAAAAGGAGGAGGAAGGAGACTTCCATGGGGAAGAGGCCTGTTGACTTGGAACTGCACTAGAGGCGACACGTTGCAATTTTTTTGCGGAAAAAAGGACCCAGTATCAAGCCATTTTCATCCAGCGTGTACCGTGACGCAAGGTTTTCATTTTAATTTATTTTTCGCAAAAAAAAAATCATTTAACGAAGAGAAAATTTTTGTTCGTTTGATCAACACAAAGTCAGTTTTGCAGCTTGTTTATTTCTTTTATTATTATTAATAATAACAATAATTAGTTAGAATTGTTTCTTTTTTTATATTCCCTTGTTATCATTTAATCATTTTACCTATACAAGGGAAAAATCCACTCCCTTGGGGAATGACCAAACAGTAACGCTATAAATTCTGTATAAAATTTCGTTTAAGAAGAATTTATTTTTAATATTATAATACCGATTTATGATTATTAATTCAACTCAAAATGAACAATTTTAGAAAAAGAAAAACTTTTGATAAAGTTAAAAAAAAATATTTTTCGAATAAATGATAAAGCTTTTTTACGTTGTACTGGAAGGCGCTAAAACGTCAACCCTTCAACGGTAAAATCAACCTGGACTTTTTAAAATACGGGGTCCAAATGTGTAAATTTAACGCATTTCAGAGAGGAGTATTTATTTATTTAATTTACTTTTTATGATTTTTTTATCATTTGCTTGGTTAAGGCAATAACGTCTATTCCTTTCTTCCTTGCTGACAAATGCAAAATTGGAAAGAATTGAACTAGAATCAAACTTCAGCAGTTAAACCTTCAACCTTGTACGGACAAAGAGAAAAATAAATTGGTGTAAACCAACGAATCTCAAGACTTTTGTGTGGGGCTGCCTCAAAGAAAAATGTACAAAATGCCCGTAAAGTACCGAAAGGGGAGCTCAATTTTTCGAGATTAAATTAACTACATAAGTTACTGTTGGCATAAAAATGTATAAGTTCGGACATTTTGAACAAACACATAAAAATTTAAAATTAACGACCGGATTGAAGTGGAAAAGTTCGGTTGAGTGTATTTTACTCCAATTTGCATTTATAATAACCCAATATTTTTGGCTTATGTTGGACCACTTTGTTCACGTATCTATTTATTGAATCGTAGCCATATATCTAGATCCGTATATCTAGACTTGATATGATAAAATTTCTGCAAAAAATCTTGTTTTGAAAAAATTTCAGCGAAATATCTTAAATTGATTATATTCTGCGAAAAATCTTGATGTAATAAGATTTCTGCAATAGATCATGACTTATTACATTTCTGGAAAAAAATTTGATTCGATAAAATTTCGGCTAAAATTCTTGATTTATTTTACATCTTAATGGCATCATTGTGCTATAAAGTACATATTCCCATTTAAACAGAATGTAATTATTTCGAAACGGGGATTAAAATATATTAAAAAACATAATACGCTTACGTTATTTTAATAAAGAAATTGCTGAGGGCAGGAACTATTTTTTCTCTTTAACTTTACAAGAAAATTAGATAAATAGAAAAATTTATCCGTCAAAATGTAGCCGCTAACACACTTAATCGTTCAATCAGTTGAAAGGATGTGAATCAATAGCGCATATTCCCCGAGGCCAGGACGGGGCCGACGATTACTCATAAATTCCTGCAAATAAACTTTATGATTTGCGAACCGAGAACACAACTATTCGGCACGTGAAAAAAAGTCATATCAGTTAATTGAGCCGGGAACTAACTTTGCGATGGCCGTAAATTCTTGGACTTGGCGCTAAAATAATTTTCATTACGGTTAAATTTGGTCTTTGGCAAAATATAATAAAAATATGATCTCCTTCCTTGAATATTTGGCGTCAGAGTAAGGTCACGTATGAATGAGCGTGTGTCGTTGTAGGGGGAAAAATTGCAGGGTGGTTGGCGACGTTTCAGTCCTTCCGAGCGACCTTCACCCACTTATCGACCAACCTAATTCGAAAAACCACGCAACTCTCGTAACTCTAATTTGGATGTAGGGTGCCAAAAAATACTGATAAAGTTACAATGACCCTTTCGACATGCCAAATAGTTCTACAAGTAGATGATTAACACACCGCCCTTTGGTACTAACACAAATTGAATTCAAACTATATTCTCAATCGATTGAAAACCCCAATAAAATAATTAATTATCTCTCCATTTGCCTGCAGTAATACATTCAATTGATTAAAGTAGAAGTTGTGATGTTTTGTTAACAATGGTTGCATAAATAACACATAGAATCCTGGAATTATACAATCCCGTCAATATTTCGCGTTCACTTTACTCTACGAAAAACCATTTTTAACGACATAACTATTAATTTTTAAACATTCAAGCAAACAATATTATCTTACGTAGTATGTGACTTTACAAACAATAACAAGATAGCAAATAAAATAAAAAGAAATGATAATGAAAAGTTCATTTTTAAATTCAAATGATGAAACATTTCATTATCTTTACTTTATACATCGATATCTTTGAATATAGTTTTAGACAAGAATAAGTGGTAAAGAAAATTAGGGAAAAATATAAAAAGAAGGTAAAAATGAAATAAAGCCAGAGGCATAAAAACGAGGTGATCGAGAGAGAGAGAGAGAGAGAGAGAGAGAGAGAGAGAGAGAGAGAGAGAGAGAGAGAGA
>CM077106.1:4881013-4923167 GCA_039619505.1 Cimex hemipterus | reverse complement strand
AGAGAGAGAGAGAGAGAGAGAGAGAGAGAGAGAGAGAGAGAGAGAGGGAGAGAATTAATATCAAGAGTCGGCAGTCAACACTTGTGTAACCAACGACCAAAGAACTGGGAACTTAGAAAAAATACTAGGGTTGTTAGAAATGACACTCGCGAGCGACGTAGACTAGACCTATGTGCTGTACCACAGATTTATTCTGAATTCTATTATGAAACTTAAGAAAATTTTACAGAATAACTATTGCCCTAGGACGGACGGAATATGAGAAAGTTTAAGTGCAAAAAAAGGAAAACCTCCTGATAAAAGAGTAAAAGAAGAAAATAATAAGAAAATGAATATTTATTGAAATATATTACATTTATTTATAAAATAATATATAATACAAGCAACACACAGGCTTAAAAAATTAAAACTTAGGTTGGAGTGGGATACTTGTTTCAATGACATTGATGTTATTACAGTGTTGATTTTTATAGAACGCTTTTCATCAATTTGAAAAATTTCGTATACAATTGATAGTAAGTAATTCCGTTGAAAAAGGTGCTAAACTGTGTAAGAAAATGCTTTTCGATTTTATAAATATTATATACTATATTTTTGAAAATTCCAATTGGTTGATTTAACACTTTTATATAGACATATTTATATAAAAACTTGTTATTATAAACTGTTATTTTTATTATCTTAACTGTTGAATTGTATAGAAAACAAGATAGAATCATAGAAAGAAAGAGAGTGTGATTGAGAGGTATAAAGAGGGAAGGAGAGAGAAATCATAAGAAAGAGAGACAGGGGGAGAGACAGATAGGCAAACAGAGTGAAAAAAGAAAGAGTGAGGAAACGACGAAAGCGAAACAACAAAAAGCAAGAGGCAGGGAAAAGTATAAGCAAAGAAGAAAAAATAATAAATCACTGAATATGGTTTGATTTAAAAAATAATGTACTTTATTTTTAGTGAGAATAAATGAGTGAGATTTAAAAAAATACAAGTATAAAAAAACTTAAAAATTTTCCACAAAAAAGTGTATTATAACAAACAATTACATTTTGTCCAATATGAAAATAAAATATCCAATAAACAATAAATCAACATTCTAAACAAAAGCAATAACATTTATTTAAATAATTAATTAACGTAAACTAAATTTCCCAATCTATTTTTTATTTGTTGTTTACAGGTATGATTTTTCGATATTAAATATAAATTATTTTGTTCCGGATCATTGCCAAAATTACAAAAAGATAATCCGTTAAAATTATAACTTACGCTGCGTATATATATATCCGTGAGTTTTTTATTTAAAAGTTCACCAATTTATTGAGAGCGAAAATGCTTAATTATTTCATTAAGTAATTGTTTCATCTCTTCGCTAATTTTTATCGTAAATTTCTTTTAATTAACAAAATTCTATTTATAGTTCAATTGTAAAAGTGGTAATATTTAAAAAATTGATCGCTTAATTTTTATTCCGTTGTGAATGTTGCGTTCTCCCCTAACAGAGAGGTCGTTTGAGGTGGTGAGCTGGTGTCACATATCACAGGCTCATCAGGATTTCACCCTTGTCCACAGTACATTCTTCACCGTTGAGCCTCTTATGCCGTCACGGGAGACCCATTTTTCCAAGTTATTTACCGATTTGAATAGAACCCCTCAGCCGATCCCGTCGCCTGCCTGGCACCCTGCGAGGGGGAGGCAGGACATAATCTAATGTAAATGTCTTCCCACCCCCGGCACAGTTCGCCTCGTTCAGAGGGTGAGGTACAATCTTTACAATCTTAGACGTTTTAGGATTTCGCATAAATCTTTAAGGTTACTGTTCATGTAATTTACAATCGAAAACATATTTTAGTTCTAATTTCTCAATAAATATGGTATGGTATAAATACTGGTGGTAAATACACTGTTATAATATTCGATTTGAATTTCTGCTTTCTCAGCAATATATTCATGTCAAAGAGGTGCAATTTATTAGACATTAAAAAGTTATCGAGGTATTTTTAATTGGCTGAATCACTAATAGAACACTATAATTTTAAAGTTGTGTCCGGTTTTTCAATTGTTGTGTGTAAATGTGCAGTAATATGTTTGTGCTTGGGAAAGAATGCGTGTAGAGCAGCACGACATAAATAATAAAAATGAAATATTTGACAATTTCAATAAAATAAGGCGACTACACAACGGTTATTCGGGGCCAAAGCTACAATATATACAATGGGAAAAATGCATATTTTCTCTTTGTTTCATTGGGCGATGAACGTAACATTGACCAAACCCAACGATGAAAAACATGCTCATAATGGTAGCTTAAAAGATATGGTCATTTTCCGAGAACTTAAGCATTAACCATCATTTTCACCATACGATAAATATTTTTATTTATATAGTAGATTCGATATCTGTTTTCAGTTCCAGGTGGTCGGATAGTATAGGAGGGTATAAATGTAGTAAATCACAGACAATGTAAAACCTGTATACAAACAATGTACGTACTACCTGAAAGATGTGTACATAAGTTCATACATAGCAAATCTGATATAGAAAATGTCTTGTTGTTATTCATATAGAAGAAAACGTTTCAACCCTAGAAATTCGAGGTGTTTCTTATTTGTTGTTGCTTAGTACGTATTCCTCGTTGATACAAAAATTTACTATATTTGTAAAAAAAAATGTAAGAAAAATTCGCGATGAACATATGGAACAAATTTATTAGGCTTCGTTGTCCGCATGACCAAATGAATTATTTTCAATTAATTAATCTTTAATAAAGGTTTTGGTTGAGATAAAAAAGTCAATGTCACAAGCGCGATTCGAACCCAAACTTCGGGTAAATACGCAGCTGGACTACTACTTGAGCTACCGTGACTCCGATCCACTCGGACACCAACTTCCCATCAGAACCCCACTTTTCTAAACATTTTCCCTCCTTTTTACCATTTTATAAATGTCGTGTATCTATTTGATTCCCGGCGACAAACGAAACAGTGACGGATATTATTGGGTATCTTGGTCCTCTTCACCAAATAAATTCTTTTCAATTAATTAATCTTTAATTAAGGTTTAGATAAAAAAGAATCCCCCACGTGGCAGTAACTTATTCATTTCAAGCAAAACCTTACATAACAAGATCATATAAATGAAAGAAGTAGACCCAAGTAACCAAGTCAATAAAGCACTAAATACATATAATGGATTATTACCAATAAGGAAATGTAAGAATGTGAAAGTAAAGAAACAACAGCAGGAGGCATATTCTAAAGACAGAAAATTAATAATTTTGATTCTAACAAAAATCAGCGCAGCAAACTGTAAACGAATAGCAGTCTGCACTTGCTTACAAACAAAAGATCATGGGTAGGCAAAGCGACAAATATTAAAAACGTTCCTTTTCCCAGTATTTTCTTGCAATACACATATTATCTTCAACAGACCTTTGTTAGAATAACCCCTTCTAAGAAAAACTCATAAATTCGTTATGCTTTTGAATTTTCCACACAAAATAAGTCTTAAACGAATAGTAAGAATTAGCAAAAATGAACCTATGAGCAATAATCTGCCTCTCATTTTGATAAAAGGTACAATTAGATAGAAAAACGAAACGATTTAAAACCAGATCCAAAAATACTATTTCTTAGAACTGTAAATTAGGGGGTCTCTTGGACCTTATATAGGGTATGGTTTAGTAGAGTGATTTTGAACAAAGAGAATCTAGATAAACGATAAGTCTAAACAAATTTTGCGCCCAAATTTCAACTTTAACATTTTATTGTTTAAAGGAATGAACAAATGAACCTTACCGTTCAATATTTGAACATATGTAAAAGAAAATATATGAAGTTGCAAACGTACCTGCATGTAGGATTCAAAGGAAACCTTATTGCATGGACAGACAGAATATGAAATAAATGTAACTACAAAAAATCATATTTGCAAAATGTAACAAGATTGAAGTATGTCACATTACTGGTAAATAAATGAATTGAAAATTATAAACATGTGAAATATATTTTTGGACGAATTGGTTGTTGCCACCAAACGAATTTATTACATTTGGACTTTTCATATAATCACCAATTATAAATTTATAGATGAAAAGGCGTGTGCAGTCTTGGAGTAAGTAAAAATTAAATTCAATATTTTATCATGACTTTTTCATTTACCTTCTACTAAATTGTTTTGGAATTATTTTTGATGTCCATTTTAATTTAAATATATTGTCCGATTTCCCAAATTACATCTTTCAATTAGTTAATCTATTCAACTACATTATTTCCTGAAAGTGTCACGAGCGAGATTCGAGCCATCGACTTTCGGCTCAATACGCCGCTGCTCTGAAAGCTTGAGCTATCAGGACCTCAATCCACTCAGATACCAGAACGTACATCATTGAAAATGGCAAAACGAAAGTAAAATTCGAACGGTGGGATAGAGATGGGGAGTTGATGACTCAGTGGTTCGAAGTCACGGTAGATCAAATGGTTAGAGCGGCGGCATATTTAATCGAATGTCGATGGTTCGAATCCCGTTTGTAACACAGACCTTTTCATTCAATCAATACCGGACATGATATGATTATTTTATTTTAAATCTTTTTGCCTCATTCCCGTATTTTTTGTAACACACCGGTTTAATTAAAAATATCCATATATTTACTTAATCTGAGAATCCGTCAATTTAAATGGTTAGCGAGAGTTGAATTTAACCAGACCGGCGGTAAATCGCTCTCCCTTTGTCGTCCTATTTAATCATACATTTTTTCTCGCGAAAAGGGTGGCGGTGAGGCAATTAAACTTGAAGGGGTAGAAGTTCCTCCTTGGTACAGAGGCTTCAGGTGTTTTTGCTTGTTGGACGGCCTTTCTTATGAGATACTGCGGCGAATAAGAAGGGTCGCTCACAAAGAAAATCCTATTCCAAAGCAATCCGTTCGGAGCGATTATCTTTTACCTCGAAGGTCAAAATTGAGAGTGAGAGAGCTACCGTTAATCCTTGTTCAGTCAATCTGTGTTCAAAAATTTCGGCCAAAACTAACCAAACGTTACCCACCTAAAACGAGAAAATAATCTAAAACCTGCTAAACGATAAAATTAGAACGTTAGTAACTATAAAGAACTAGATTATTAGACTAGTACGTAAAATAAATTATTAATTCTTAAATGGAAAACATTACTGAAGGTACGACGTAGCGGGGTTTGTGCTTCAATGGCACTGCAGACTTCTGGCTTATAGTAACTTCCTATTCCCCTAGTTCAGTGCAATCATCCCAATCGTTCTTCTCAGAAAGATTAGGTTTTTGCCGCTACAATTTCATTCCCTAGATTTTTCTTTATGATAGATTAATTCTTTATTGAGCCGTTGCTTCGCATTTGAAGATGAATGCGTGGCTGTTTCCTAATCATCATTGCATAACCTGCAAATCACGTTATGAAGATGTTTTCTCAGATGCCAGAGACTGGTTAATAATCCTATTATACCTGAATCGAACCTTCTCAAACTGAAGAAGTGAGTTCGCTTGTGAGTTATGTTTAAGTACTAGTTGTTACCCTCCAAGTCTGCCTCTACCAGGGATAGTAACCTACTGTTGTATAAAGGATTTAACGAATAAAAATTTAATAATTCGTTTGATAGTTAGTTTTATTAATTGGCAATTTATGATAAAAATTCGGAAACTGAAATCTGGCTAGAAACAAACAAACTTAACAAGAAAGAATATAGATATATAGAAAGAGATGTTGATACAATAAAAATGGTATTGTTGAGAAGAAAAATAATAAAGAGGTTCGTATGTCATGTTGTCGACTAACGACAGCAAAGAGCAGATAATTTTGTGTTTATTGGAGTCTGCGAGCCACTCGCCGGACATAGTCAAAAGTGCTTTCGTACCCGTCGCAAACCAGAGAGTGACTCACTGAAGAATGCTGATGTACTTTAGTGAGTATAGGTCGAGTACCAGAGGGTGACTCGATGAAGACAGCTGACGTACGTTCGTGCGGACAGGTTGAATCCTACGTACCGACTGAGTTTTTACGACGTATTTCTAAAAAGACATGTTTCTCCTTCAAGCGTCTTGATTTTTATAACTTTCTGCTTTCATAATTTTTTAAAATGATAACTTTGAGATAATAAATGATCAAATTTCTAATTAACTATCAATACATAAAATGTTTACATTGGCGTAAACAAGTTAACTGTTAGAGTTTGTCTGTTTTACACTTCTTTTGGTTTATTGTATCCATTCTGTGATAGAGGATTTTGTATGTGTATTTGTTTCCCAAGGATAGATTCGGAGACTATGTATGGCCTCGCAAATCCTCCTACGGTTTGTGTGTCTGCTCTTTCGTTCCCTTAAATTAGTTTGTGCTCTGGCACACAAGATATAAAATTGTGTTTCCTCAGGTTTTGGAGGCTCTAGATGCATTCACCGACTAATTTTGATGTCATTTTTTCACATGTTAATGCTTTCGTAGATGCTTTGCTATCAGATCTTGTGAGGTTTTTTTTACCAGTGTAATCTTTCTTAAGATTTTCTAGGGCACTAGCATTGATAGCATGTATTTCTGCTTGAAAGACCAATGTATATTTCCTTAACGAATTTGATTGCTCATGAATTTGAACAAGACTTGCTCAAAAAACTCCTGATCCGGTTCGTTCGTTTGTCTTGGAGCCATCTGTACATCATATCATTGCATCTGATGCTCTCCTGAGTTTCTTTCTTCTTTTTAAACTTTTGAGACTTTATAGGATGTTATAAAGAATGTTTCCGGGATAGTCAGTCCGAATTAATAAGATTGGGAATCTAATTTATTAATTGTGTTTGTTGGCCCGAATTGTTTAGTTCCTATCCAATATCTTTGTTTTGTAGCCTAAATAAGCCTTGTCTCTTCTAGTAAAAATATGTTTCTAGAAAATGTAGGTTGTTCTATTGATTTGGTAACTACATTTTGGTGAGCTTTGAAGGACCACATCAATAATTTTGTTTCTTATTACTGCCGAGCATAGCCAATGGTCCATTTATGAAATTAATCCGCAAGATTTGCTTATAGTTCTTCTTGTGGTCAATGGTGACATTTTACATTTTGTTATGATATTCTGCAGATGACGGTTCAGGGTAATTTTTAATCAAAGATTTCTAGGTATTTAACCTCATTACCTGAAATGACCGAGAAACCCAAAAATTTTGAGACAAACAAGAAAAACATATTAGAATTTAAAAAAAAATCATTTAATATAAAAATTAAAGAGGAAAAGAAAACTGAAGCTCTAGTATTGAATACAGACGGCTCGATGATAGGCAATGGTACGGGAATGGGCATTAAGCAGCTTAACTATGAGTTCAACTTGACCCTGTGCTTCACATCAAACCTCTTTCAAGCCGATTTACTGGCCATATAAGCATGCTCACAAGGGATCAATAACAAACATCTCAACCGTAAACTAATTATAATGCTATCTAATCCCCAGTCATCTCTAAAAGCTCTTCCAACCTGCAAAATGAACTACCCTAAACTTGCCTGGGACTGTTCATATTTCCTGCAAATATGGATTTAACGGTAGGTTGAAAGATGTAAGGAAATTTTACAAAAATATGACAGACGGTTCTGCTTAATAGATAATAACAACAGATTTAAAAAAAAAATAAATAAATAAAGCTACAGTGGAAACTTGTTTAAATTTCAATGCTTTCCATCCATTTCACATATTTCATATACAGTTGATAACAAGTAATTTCCTCGAAAAAATTTGCTAAATTGTGTACGAAAATAGTGTATGATTGTACAAATTTATATACCATATTTTTGAAAATTCCAAACGGTTGATTTGATGTAACAAATATTTGTTATTATAAATTCTTATTTTTATTATCTTTACTGGTGAATAGATAATAGAAAAAGAAGATAGAATAAGAAAAATTAAGAGAGAGTAGAAGGAGGGAGAGAGATAGATAGATAGAGAGAGAGAGAGAGAAAAAGAGTGAAAGAAATAGAAAAAAAGAGAAAATTAAAGAAAGAGAAAGAAGAGAGGGAGAAAACAAAGGGACCGAGTGATAAAAAAGGGAAAGAATGAGTAAAAAAAAGAGAAAGGAATAAAATAATCAGACAAATGTAGAGGTAGGTTGAAAAAGGACATTTATTCTGTAAAAAAATAAAGAAGTTTGGCTAGTGATATGAAATAGCGACAGAAATAAAAAAAAGGATAAAGGCGAAAAATGGGGATATAAGAATATATCTAGATATAAGGATTTAATAAGATATATTTGGTTATGATAATTTTTATGCTAATCCGAACTGTATTTTATCATTATTTGCCCTTTTAGGATTTCTGTGTTTACTTTTTTTTATTAAGTATAGCTTCAAACTTTAGAAAATTATTTTTTTTCCATCCCTCTATTTTTTTAAAGTAATAACAATTTAAACTTTGCAAAGCGCTTTAAAAGGAAATTAAGAGAAGCTTTTCGAAGAAAAAAGTTCCTAATCTCAAAAGCTCAATGTTCAAGGAGATAACCCGTTTCAAAACCGAGAAACTTGTAAGCATTCATAACGGGTGGCTGAGTCAACTTGGAAATATTCCATAGACTATAGAAAACTTCATTCCACCAGCACTCGCCGTTGAAAACATTCCTAATTAAATATAAACATATGATGATAATCAATTTCCTTTTTATTTCCGTTCAGTTTTATCTCTTTAGTAATGAATAGCTATTTGAACTAATGAATTTTCTTTTACAACAATAACATGATAAATACCACAGCGGAACATATAGGTGTTAAAAAGAATTACTTATATCGCTGGAATTATAATTAAATAAAATATTAGTGTTAGTTTAAGATAAACCGATTTGCACTGTGTGTTTCTGATTGCTAGATGAATAGCTAAGAGGAAAGTTTAATCTATTTACTAAGGCTTCCTCTCTTGTATTCGGGTAGATTTTAGTCGGAGCTAAAACGCTAATCCGATAAGCTGAGAATTCTGCTCATTGCTAGCACTGCATGTTATACATGCACTTACATCCGGTTGTTTCCGATGACATAAGGTCACCAGTCAATGTGTCAAAGATGTTACATTTCAAGACAAATATTATGTAAGCATGGCTTTTTTTCCAATTTTATTTAAATATATCACTGTTTCGTGTATGTTAGTGATTTTTGTATAAAAAAAAGATTAACACTTGTTGATAAAAGTTAATACCCACGTGGATAAAATAATGAAGAAATCGTTCTTTTTTGTTTTTTTTTTTACAGTTGATGCATTTCAATTTCAATTGGGTTAAAAATAAACCGTGACGGGTTCGTTTTATGAAGTATAACGCAAAACACCTACCATTCTGTTTTACCGATGTTTTTGTTGTTTAATGTAACTGGCAATGGCGAAAAATCGTTTTATTTTGTTTATTATTACATGTATATATATTTAGTGTTTACTGACGTGTAAATGAAATGTAAATTATATAATGGTCAATAATATGTGAGAAATTTCTGTAAAGATATATCAATCTATTTGAGTAAAAATTAAAGTTAATATGTCATGCGAATAAAATCTGAAAAGGCAATTAAACATAATGATTAATTTTTCATTTTTATTGATTTAAGAATTGCTACAGTTTGAGTTACGAAAAAGCTAAAAATGACGGGTTCCGTTTTATAATACAAAAGGCCTACCAATTTTGCTTGACCCTAGAGTTTTCTGGTTTAATCTAACCGAAGATTCCCTAAACACTATTTTTAACTATTGTATTGCATGTATACCTATATGATCTTGATATATTGATAGTTTAGTGAAGTAAAAATATTTAAATTATTATCAACTATAAGTAAGAAATTTTTTCAATACCAATTTTACTTAGAATGGCATTTCCGCGAAAAAATGTAATAAAGGCCAACAAAATAATTATTATTTTGTTCTTATTTGTTTATTCAATATATTTTTGTTTAAAATGATAGACAACTGATGTGCATATAACATTATAGGATCGGTTAATGAAAAGGGCGACCATTTCGCTCAACTTATGAGCATTTCATGTTATCTCACTATTCACAAGTTTAATACAACATAAACTAAATGTAACTAAAGAATAAAGTACTGAGTAGTAACTAACTAGGTGGTGGGTAATGTGATGAATTGCGAAACATTACTGCTTATTAATAAATTATTAGAAATATAACATAGTTAACAAAATAATTAAAAAGAATGCTTAAAAATATTACGAGATATATATTGTATGTTTACATTTCATTAAATAATTACATATTGAAAAAATTACATTGTCAAGAAAATCAACTTTGTTTGATAAACTGCTAAATTAATCATTTTTAATTGAGAAAAAAGGTGAAATATTCGGTTTGAAAGAGAGTACAATATAAAAATGCATCAGCCCGTTGGGCGTGTTTTTCTTTAACATCGTAATAACCTCTTCCTTTCCTTTGCCAATCCCTTTTCAAGCTACCGTTTAACTGGATGGGTCGAAAGTCTTTTTCACACTCAACTCGCGTTTTCTGGGCCACCTTTGACACGGTTTTGCCACCGCTTATTTCCCCCCTAATTTCCTCTCATTGTCTTTCACCTTGTGATGTAATTTTCAGGCGAAAGTGCCTTCTTCCTTAGCCAATATTTTCGGTGGCTCCACGTTAAAGGTTAAACAAACTGCGATAAAACTACGCAACGAACGGAATATTGTCATGGAAAACATTTGGTAAAATAAAAAAAAATACATTTTTAAAATTGCTTCTGTACATTAAAATTTATTCGCATATCTATCGGACGCAAAGTGAGAATTCAGAGGAAATGTTTTTTGTACTATTTATTTATTTTTTACCTTGATCCATTCTATTTTATAGACAGACCCAACCAAACACAACAGAATAGAGTAGATCAACGTAAAAAATAAATTATTTTTAAACGTAAGCTCTTGGTTGACATGAAAAAGTTAGTAGAAATGTTAAATGATGGGGTGAGTGTGGTGTTCAATACCTCCCAAACCTTGAGAAATTGGTTTGAGAAATTCGAAATTAAAAAATGTAAAATTGAACATGGTGATAAATGTATTAATAATATAACAGATTTTGATCTACCTCCCATTTTGGATTTGTATATAAATAATATCAAACCTCCAAATAATTAAACTAATTATTTTAATTGTTACTACTTTTATTCTAATTATTTTTTGTGTTATAATTTCCGCGCTTCGCACGTTCAAATTGAGCGTCATTAAAAAAATCAGCTGTTAATTGGAACGTCGCGTTGGCGGAGGTATCAGCGGTTTCACTTTGGCAATGCACGTCGAGAGACGTGGTTGTAGAAGTCCTTCAACCTGATGATGAGCTAAGAGGCTCGAAATCCGGATCGTTGCAGAACAACTTACTGTGAGTAGGAACTATCCTTTTGGAAGGTATTGAAAAAGTTAGTGTCTCGAGCAGGATTCGAAGCCACAATTTCGGCTCATTCCGCCGTTGATCTAACCATTTGAGCAATCTTGTCTTCGATCAACTCGCACACTACCTCACCATTTCAGCCCACAATCTTTCGAATTTTCCCTCCTTTTTTTGAATTTTTTTTTTAAATTTCAATCAAGACGTTACAAACAAAATGTAATTAATCAACTAAATATAATTGATTCAATAAGTTAAAACGATGTAAACTTCCCTAACAAATCCCAGTGGCCACTTTGTATGTCTCCGAGATTCGAATCCTTATTACACAACATTTGAAAAATGGCAAAAGTTGGGAAAATTCGAAAGGTTGGTTGAGAGTGTCCGATTTCAATTGGTTAGAGCAGGGATGTATTGTATTTAGCCGAAAGCCTTGTGTTCGAATCCCGCTCGTACCACTAACTTTTCGATTCAATCACGACCTTACACCCAAAGCATAATTAATTGAAAGAAGTAATTTGGTCAATCAGACCATTAAATACAATGGATATAAAATTAAATTTTATTAAAAACAACCTGTTGAATAATACAATAACAATAAGATAATATAATTTTATTTTATACATAATTGTTCCTTTATTTATTGCTTTAATAATTTCAATGGTTTATATACAGATATATTTCAAACATTATCAAACAAACAGATAGTAGGGTTTGAATTGTTGTACAAATAAAAAACTATCGATTGGTTTGTATAATATTTTATAAATATAAGTATTAGAAAACAAAATGATTGCCAGTTGATTGAAATTTGAGATTGGTCTTCGTTCTTTAGGGCTTTTTAACCTTTTGGTCGGGCGGGCAGGAAACCACTTTAAAAGCGTTTCCTTAAGTTATTCATCTTATCAAGGAAAATCTTAAGCAGGAAGCGACCAAGAAAAAGCAAACAAATAATCAAATATGTCAAAATTCCAGCTTAAAAAATTCTTTCTTTTTTTATGTTTCATCTCTTTTGCACAGATCGAGAGTATTTACGATAGGAATGAGCCATTTATTATTATCAATATTCAATTTTGCAAATCAAATGAGTCTTACGATGCAAAGCTGAACAATCAACAAGACGTGCATAATAATTTAGAATTTAAAAACTAGAATTGTGTGCGGACATCTACCGATTAAAGTGCCGAACGCTCCAAGAAAGCCAATATTTCGAGCAATAATTTGTCCTATGTTGAGCAACATAGAATCACATGAGCGGAGTGGATACTGGAGGACAGATACCGATGCTGGACAAGACCTCTGGGGAGTCTGTCCTATTGTTAAATATCTTCCACAAGAGCAAAGCCGAGTTAAAAGGGCCAAAGCCATAATTCTTCTATTTTCCAAAGAGTCCAGCCCCGACCAAATCCAGTCTTACGGTACAGGGAGGTCACTATTGTCATGTCTTCGTTTTCAAAAGAAAATATTTATATGCGCTCTTCTATACCTACTCAATAATGAGCGACCTGTTGTTTGATCCGGGTAACATTTCAAACCGCAACGAACAAGTGATAGGTAGCGGAATTTTGTGGCAAGTATTTTAGAATATATGGTTTGCCTTCTAATGAAGCCTAATTTTTTAAAGTTTTTTTAAGAGCTGCAAGGTGGTCACCAAAGTCAAAATTGAACATGACACCAAGGTGAAACCACGTCGTCAATGGGATGATCAGCGAATTGATAAACAAATAAGTCACACCCATTTGCGACATTTTTCTTCGAAAATCCTATTATCTTACTTAATTTAATTCAAGATAAGTATTGTCGCACAAGAGCAGAAAGCGTCCAGATCCTTCCCAGTTGAGGAACATTGCTCAAGTGGGGAAGTTGGATGATTTTCACGTCGTCAGCTAAAAGTGAAACTGGAATGACTGATCCAAGTTCATTGGAAAATATCAGAAACAAACTGGTCCCGAATGAGTTCGCTGGAGAACACGGGAGTCTACGTAGACAGAGGCCGATAAAACTTCTTCGATTCTTGCGATAAAAGATCTCCCCGACAGAAAACAATTGATCCAACCCAAAAGTTGGTTGCCAACTCATAACTTTTCCAGATTTTTCACCAAGATTAAACGATCCAATATGTCAAAGGCTTTAGACAAATCCGTGTAAACATAATGAACACCGTTCTAAAAATTATTCAGGTTTATTGAGCAATTTATATGAAACAAGAAACATGAAAAAATGTATATGCATGACGATAGAAAAGAAAGAAATGGTTCAAATACCAAGTATTTTATTACATATTTTTGATAAATTATGACACTCAGATGGACAGTAAAAAACATGGCAACATCAAATAAACGATCATATTATATGAATCTAAATTCTCAGAACGACTGATCAAAACCGGTTAGCAATCATGGCATCTTCCCCTTTCCATTCTTACGCTCGACTCTTTCGGCCGAACTCACATTATTTCCCTCGCTTCAGTTGCCTCGAAGGCATTCATTGCTAGTTTTACGAAGCAATAATCTTTCTCCCGTAACACAGAGCACCTGTTGTAAAACTGAATGTTCTCAGAAAAGCTGAATTGTTAAACATTCTGCTTGAAGTGTGAAAGACGTTTTACCATTTGAGATAAACATATTCTCGGTATTAGCATCGTTTAATTTTATTTGACGATCATAGTTTTTTTATAAGGCGAGCATAAATTTTACATATATATTTTAATTAATTATAATTATAATTCATTTACTAATTTGATTATTACACCAAACAAAACTAATGTTATTTGATGACTAATAAAATTTGATTAAAATAAGTTATTTAATTAATTTTATATGTAAGGATGTTTCGTCAAATTTTAACTTGGAATTGTAGTAGCAACAATACACTCGTCGGAGAAAAGGAAACACAAGGAAAATAGAGTGTGTCACTGGTTAATTAAAAATGTTGTATAAAAATAAATAAAAATATATTCCAAGACGGGTGAAAAAGAAAGCAACAATAATAAAATTATGTTGTGTGTGTTTTTGGTGGTCATGGAACGGCAGGAAAGGCGCAATGGTTTTAAATTTATTATTTATCCTGCCTTTTTTTCTCCCTTAGAAATAAATTCTACCCAGTGGTGTGTTTTCAGAATAAAATTATAATCATTTTAGCAGTGTTGTTATATTTCGGTTATACGAGGGCAATACTAAACTGATTAATATTCGTATAAATTATGATTGCAAATGATTTTTTAAAGATTGATAACCTAACTCATTCAGCGTTTCTTCTTTTCGAATCAATTTCTGAATAAATCTACATGATCAATATAACCGGTCTAAATAATTATTTACTGTTATATACTCTTTTTTTTATATAACAAATCGGTGAAGATTAGGACAAAAGATGTAGAATTTTAATTCAAGTTTCGCTTCAGTAATCCGAATGTAATTCGAATTTTTCAAAACTATAAAATCTGTTTGATTTACGATTTAGAACTATCAGAGGCAAAGAAATTAACTTGTACGCCTCCCAACGTGACGGCGCTTTGGTAATGGCTCAATAACAATATCTTGGAGTTTCTCTGAATATCTGGTTACAAACCTGGGTCATTCCCTCCTCTAACTTTGGAAATGACCTGTAACCGCTTCGCTCTCAAAGGGAGTTGATAATTATATTAATTGGCCCTCCCTTTGTTCTTCAATATCTACTTGGAATCGCAAGTCTAACCTTGTTATAGGATGAAATTCGTGTGCAATAACCGAATGATGGATTTGTTCAATAAAAATTCTAATAGCGCACATTATCATCTGGTTACGATTGCGAAATCATGAAATTAGTAGAGAAAATTTGAAAGGTAGGTTGAGACGACGAAGTTGGTGTCCGAATTACGTGGGTTCGAATCTTGCTCGTGACGCTAACTTTTTCATTTCAACCAATACCTTGAATAAAGTGTAATTAATTGAAAGAAGTTATGTGGTCAATCGAACCACGAAATATAATTGACTGTTATAAACATTTATGATAATGTAATATAAATTTCACTTATTTCATAATTATGGTTGTACAATTGCCTTTCCTAGAAATTAACAAGATATGTAACGCACACAATAAATTATGAACACGTTAATTGAGTAAAAATTCATTTCGTAAACGGTTATCTACGGTTTATTAAAAATAGCGAGCAACCGATATATTTATATATTAATTTCCCGAGTGTAACGAATTCTTTTGTTTTCAAACTGGAAAATTTGAGAAGGGTGTACTCTCAGAATTATTTGATTTGCAAATGCACTGTTTTCTCTCAGGGGGCGGTGAATTTCGTCACATTTGGCCGTAGAGAGGACTAATTGAACCTACCGAAATTAATTAATTTCCCCGTGGTGTAGATCTCGTGTGTTTTTTCAGGCGTGTAGTGCTGCTTTGCATTTTAATTTTACTTCTGACTTTAAGTTAATTCACTTTGTATATTAAACCTCCATTTTCAAATCTGCATTTATCAAAAAATTCTATTTGATTAAAAGAAATAAAAAAAACTGGATGACAAGTTGAATTTTTTAAAGTTATACAATGTAACAACAATGTTTTCAGAAAACTCTCAATTAACAATAGGGGAATTCACGATCTTTGTGTTAACCCTCTTAAATTTGTTAGGTCCTGTTATATCGAGAAAAATGATGACGTCGACTTGTAGGAATCGGCTTGTTAACATTGCTCGATCTAACTGTTTAAGTCGAAGGTGTAGTCACATTGCTAGACCCTGGAGCGTAAGTAACTAAAATGGCAGTCATGATGTAAACAGCTGTTTTTTACGTAACTAACACGGTAGCCATCAAGTGAACAGCTGTTTTTTTTCTCAGTAAATCATGGCAGCCATGAAGTGAACACCTGTTTTATTTTAAGAAACTAACATGGTAGCCATCAAGTGAACAGCTGTTTTTTTCAGTAACTAACATGGCAGCCATGAAGTGAACAGCTGTTGGTTTTTTAACACGTATTTTTATTCTTAAATAGCCATTAATTAACAAATTAATTATTAATTAATTGGTTTGGTTGATGACTGACCAGTCCGTATTTTCTCATTCATAATCCCATATGCTATAATGTTGTAGGCTGTTAGACTTTAGGATAAAAAAGTCAGGTATGTCTGCACGATTGAAACGAGTCACTTGTTAGTACTTTTCTAGCGTGAGGATGGCATTTTGAAGGCAAGAGTTAATTACAATAATTTTCCTTTTTATAATAACTTCTGGCATCTAACAATTTAATACAAATCAAGACCAAAACAAACAACCACAAGCCTTTAAGGGCTGTTATAGTTTGATTTTTAGTTCTACCAATCGCCAAAGCTGCGTTGCAGAAAAATTAAAGAAATAAGAGGGTGGGCACATGATCTTTCTGAACATTTCTCTATTCGAATTAATACGAGTTAACATCCTACAAACATCGTGAATATTACCAGTGATTTTTTATTTGTTATTAAACTTAGCTGTGACACGACCTGTCACAAATAAACCATTGAAGCCTGGTTAGGTATCGCGTTTGGCAAAGCGCTAACTTCCGTTCGGACTTTTTTCTGTACCCAATTGATAGAATTCTAATTCATACAGAAAATAATTTTGTTTTGTATGGATTACAGTATAAAAACAGAAAAAGAAAAAGAAGCAAACTTGCAAGGATCCATCAATACTTCCTTTATGAGTTGGTGTTCTTCAAAATAGTCAATATTTTTGTGTTTCCAAATGGAATAATTGTACAGTATTTAGTTGAGAAAAAGCCTATTTTTTCAAAGCCATGAGAAGCGTTGAATTGTAGTAGATGGCATAAAACGTCGTAGTGGTAAAGGGAGGTATTCGAAATTAGACATTTCGCCATCATCGTCGTCGTGTTACAAAAATTGACATTTGACAGTAAACAATTATAAAAGTGTGTATAATATTTTTTGAAAGTAGGGTATAATTTGAGGTTTGTTTTCAGTATTTGCTTTTTTTTACGTTTTAATTAACATCAAGTCGTTAGTACAATATTATTTTTATAATATCAGTTTATTCGGGAACAGTTTAAACCGTCATATTATAAATACTGAATGCATATTTTTTATTCAGGACATAAATTTAAACGGAAAAAGACAGATTTGCATGAAGGGATTCAAACAAATATACCAACAAAAAGCTTTCAACAGCGGCAGAATCATGAACTTTGTATCGATGCGTTAACAATTTGACAAATTTACTGTATACACTGGAAAACCCATGCACATTGTAGAGAAATTAAGTTCACTTCAAATGTCAAGAAACTAGCACATTTAACATAAAGTTATTTTAGTATGCATTCATGTTACAGTGTCAATCTAAACGATGATAATTAATAGTCAAACAGTTACGTTTTTAAACTTATTAACCCGTTAACTTACAGTTGGATATGTTACACGTCACAGTTTCATAAACAAACTTCTGAATGAGCGTTGAACTGAGTAGGTCTCGCAGGAGGCAGTGAAGGCCACGATTGAAATAATTTGACGCTGGGAAACTTGCGAGCAAGTCAAATATTGCCCGGTTACATACAAATTGTGTCCAACAATTTAATCAGCTTTCAGGAACGTGAATAGAAACCTGGAACAATGGGGGTCCACCCCCTCAGCTTATTTAGTCGGCCGTTAAACACCCCAGGGACCCCGGTTAAACTATGATTACAATAAAGACGGAAACCGAGACACGGTGATGAACCTAAAATACCGGAATTGCCTTTTAAATGTTTAATTGTCTGACAAGGTGGTATCGCTATGCCGAATTTGGACTTATATCAGCCCTATGGCTTAAATTAAAACATTTTAATGTAACATTAAACTGTTGGGGAAGAAAAACTTAATCGACTATATTTGACCGAAATGCAGTAACCTCCACTAGACTGTTATTGAGGGAAATACCTTCTCCTCCAAAGCATGAAAGGTCGCTTATAAAAGAAAGATTATAAAATGTTTAGCTAGCCTTACGAATGTTTTAGGGGCTTCTAACTGCGATTCATTCGTCCTTTTCTCCACATTTATAAATTGCCTTTAGGCCATAAACTTTCGTACAATACCACAGAAGCCAAAGCCCGCGCAGGTGCTCCTTATGCAGAGAAAGGTTGCTATATGTGCACCACATACTGGAAACACGTCATGTTTTGGCTCTCTACAGGAGTGTATATGCATGCCATCCAATCTGAAAATGCTACTCGAGCACTGCAGCTGGTTTCTGTGTCCCATGTTCCGCTTTCTGGGGGAAATTGGATTTTTGCATATAATATGTCTTATGTGTCTATATGTTTTGTCTGAGTGCATGTATTTATTAGCGTGAATGGCGAAAGGTACGGGTGAAATCCTAAGCCATCATCGCCCCTCAAACGTTGAGAACGTATGAGTGTGGGTTCGGGGTCGACGGCGAGTTAGTGGAGGAATATCAAGTACTCCACCGACCAAACGGAATGAGTGTACTGTATGGATGTATTTATGGGTATGAATATTAATGTAGTGTTTGAAAGTGTAAATATAATACAGAATTGTCGCAATAATTTTTTTATATTGTGTTTGGTATTGGGGTTTACCACCATAACATAACCAAAAATTAACAATAGAAATTAAAAAATATGTAAGCGTTAATTACCTCGAGGGTTATATCAGAAACTACATCCACGTGTATTTACGCAATTCTATGTTGAAAAATGTTTAAAATTCAATAATGTTTCTTAATGCTAATTTGAAAAATGTGAGTTTTGTGAAAAACGTGATTGATTACCAAAAGCCTAAATAACATTGAGAAACATAGGAATAGGAATAGAAGGCTTAATATACAACTCAATGATGCATTTAGATAAGAATAAAGTTACTAAACCTTGCACTCAGTATATTTTTACGCTGAAAAAGCAATCTTACCCTCCATTGTACATCAACAACCATGAGATACCAGTTTCCAGTCAAGTCAAATACCAGGGACTGACGTGGAATCCCCACACAAGACTTAAAAAAACAGCAACTTAATACAAGACTTGGACTATTACGACGATTTTTTAAGATTGAAATCGACTTTGACAATTAAGACAAAGCTAACACTGTACAAGACTTTACCACCAATATGACCAATATGTCCTACGGAGTGGAATTGTGCTAAACCTTCCAATATCCAGTGCATGGAGTTATTCCAATCGAAAATCCTTTGAGAAATTGTCAAAATACCTCATTATGTCACTAACCTCACTATCCACAAAGACCCAACATTCCTTTTGCCTCCAGGCTCCAAACTTTCCCACCAACCTTTTGAGCGATCCTAATCATGCAGTAAAACTGCTCGAGCCCTATCCACTCATTCCCATCCTGATATCCCACCACGTCGCCTTACCGACGATGAACCCTATCAACAGCAACGGCTGGCTCCTCAAAGCAGGTTCTACCGGTGCAGTGGTGGCATTAGTGTTGTGCTGTCTGACATATTAATCATTATATTTATAATGTGTACATATTTGTATAGTATACTATCATGTATACGTAACAAATATATTTAGAAAAGCCTCATATTGAACTGAAATCAAGTTGAATGGATTTCGAAAGGTTACTGAAGCCATGAAAACTTAGACAAAATCCTAAACAATTGTGTGTTCAATTAAATATATTATTCGTAGATAGATACTACTCAAATGGTTAAACTAAAACTACAGTCTTTTAAAACTAAATCAAAGGGCTCAAATGTTTGCCTGCAGCAAGTCTAGAAATTTCCCGTCGAACATGCTCAAAACTTGAAAATGAACAAGAAAAGTTTTCTTCATCAAAAATTCAATCTCGTCATTCCTCCATGAGATCAGCTTATCATGGTTCCAAGGATGCAATTTACTAGAGCTTATCAATGCTTATAATAATTTGGTCCAGGTTGTTTAAAATTGTTCACTTTTTACACTAAACACGGCTAAAATAAATAGTGTTTGAAACTTAATTTTATTAACTATGGGGCATTGTAGAAACGAAAAGTTGAAGTTTTTATCATAAAAATTGTTCACGAAACAACCACATTGCAAATTACCTGCAATTTCATAGATAAAACGGCCCACTACACTATAAGTAAACAGTTATCTTTTAACAACAGTTAGCAAAAAATTAGGACGGAAATAGAAAATTTGGTAAATAACTGGTCATTACCGTTTTTACATATCCACAAGAATGATTTAAAAACATGTTTAGATGAATACCATAAAAAACGATTAAGCAAACGTATAGCTTAAAATGAAATCAAACGAGTTTATTGAAGAAAAGTGATTTAGTTATTACCTTTAAAAGCATTAAGAATAAATATTATTCCGTTTAAAGATTAAAAATAGTAATCATATCCCGTATTTAATTTTTTACACAACGGCAGTTTACAAAATGTCATTTTATTCAAAAGGACAGATTTATTCAGTCAGGCTCATCCAAAGGGTAATATTTATTCAATGGGCGTTCATTTAAATTATGATTGACATTTTAAAAAGGATAATTCAATTTTGTTGGTTTATTCAATTGTAGCGTTAAAGGGTAAAATATATTACTATTTCCCCGGGTAATGGATCATTCAAAATAATAAATATTCAATAACATCCCGTTTCATTTAATTTTTTTAACCACTCTTTTTATGTAAAGTCTTCGTTAAGATGAAAAAGTAAGCGTCACTATTGGGATTCGAACCCACGAACTTCGGCTCGAATCCTGCTCGAGACATTATCTTTTCATTTCAACCAAGGCCTTACATAAAAAGAATAACTAATTGAAATGATTAATAAGGAAAACTAGAACAATGAACATAAAAGAATTAATATTTAATTTAATAAGTTTTAATGTTCTGGTTTTTATGAAGGGCATGTAAATATTTCAAATCGAGTTACTCGGCAAACCATATCGTGAAATTTAAATAAAATTTTATAAAATCGCGTTAACCTTATTGACATTAATTACTTTATGGATCGGTTTAGTTATTCACTCATTTTGGTTTTTCATCACGTATCTTCCATCCATTGTTACATTAATTATATACTAGCTTATATGACAAGTTGAGCGTTAAAATATTTTTATTGATATGTCTTAGAAGTAATTTAAAATTTAATTTAATCACCTATCTTATTTTTTCTTTACTACTTAAGACATGATTCACAAATTGTTATGTAGATTGATTTTCTAGGAAGAATTACTGATAAGGATCGCAGCTGGGTAAGAATACTTTTTTGTAAAGACACAAGGAAAAAGGTAACTGTTAAGTGTGGAGGACATTCGAAGCAGATTATAAAAACCGTACACGGAACATCCCTTGAATAACAGGGCAATTAGGTCCCCACTCGCAGCACCTGCTGCCTTCGGAATCGTAAACCCAGGTACTTCACGAGGCGCAATGGGATACGAACGTTATTATCATTATTATTGTAGGCTGCGGTTATTTTCCAAACCAAGCATTAAGCTTGTGATAAATCCAAATTGAACTCTGGATAAGCTCTATTACTTCTAATCCGTTCCTGCAGTTTTTTTAAAAAAATTTTATGCTAAAAAAATTCTAACTATCCTGAAGTATTAAATAGGAATAATTCTATTAATAAAATAGCTTCAAATTTATATATTCATTTACAGTATTTCTGTGAATAAGACTTGGGGATCAGTATAGCTCAAGGAGAGAAAACGATACAAAATACAAAATTTATAGGATTTGGCAGAAAATTTAGTAAGCTTTCAGACTCAAGTTTGACCCTATCTTTCTATGTTCGTCTATCTACTTATCTTAATATCCTTTCATCCATCTGTTTCTCTCTCTCTCTCTCTCTCTCTCTCTCTCTCTCTCTCTCTCTCTTTCTTTCATTTACCTGTATGACTCTTTGTCTCTCCCCCTCTTTCTTTCTCCACCGTATGACTCTCTCTTTTTTCTCTGCCTCTGTCTGTCTTTCACTGTGTGCTCTGTCACACCGTTTCTTTCTCTCTATATCTCTTTACCCCTCTCTCTCACTCTCTTTCTATCATTCTATGTTCGTCTATCTACTTATCTTAATATCCTTTCATCCATCTGTTTCTCTCTCTTTCTCTCTCTCTAAGTCGGTCTATATAATTATCTTAACATCCATCTATCCATCTCTCTATATATATCAATCAATTAATTTATCTCTCTCGCAATTTTAAACATTTATATTTTACGCATTTCCCTGAACTCATTTTCTCCCTCTCTATTGTCTTTCCAATTTTTATATATTTCTACTTATTCCTTACTTGAATTTTGCCATTCTTTCTCTCCCTTTCTTTCTCTGATTCTCACTCTTTATATTTCTGTCATTTTCACTTTCACACAATTTCTCGCAGTATACATTTTTTCACTTGCTCTCATTTAAATAAACTCTCTTTCATTCGATCTTTCTCTCCGTACAAATTTTTAATTATTTGCCAAATAACAAATAAGAAGCACGTCTGACAGACGAACCTCGGAAAATAGACCAAATGATTCATACAAACCGAATTACAGCTTTAACAGCTCACAGACCGCCCGGAGAAATCTTATTGCGTATTTCGAAACAGGTTCTTCATTTATTAAAAAAAAAAAAACAATAAACAAAATTGTATCAATTATTCCGGTACTATAATTGAAAATTAATATGAAATTTATGTTTACAAATAACCGTTTAGCCTCTTCCATCTAAATAGTCGAACACGCTACATCACAATACAATTTTGTTACAATATACAATTTACAACTAGTGTACTTTAACATGCTTCACTGTATTCATAAACAATTTGAATGTCCGACAAAAGATTGCATCTAATAGAAAGATATTTGTACTTTAAAATTTCGACGCTTATCTTGAAGATTAATGTATTTCATGATTTGTTGGTTTCAACAAAAGTTGTTATTGTCCAATCTTACCAGATTCACAAAGCTCTAAGAAAGGGAAATTATACTTATTTTTATGTTAGATTTATGCGAGTGTAGTATTTCGGATATAAAAGCTGAAATCTTTTGGGAAAAAGAAAACACTGGGAGACTTTACTGACAGGCGAAGTTCTTTTTTGGTTCTTCTCGGTTAAGCTTATCGGACCGTAAACCGAATCTCGTCCGACATCTCTGGAGAATATAATGGATTTTCAACCTTGTTGCTCATCTCCTGACTTTTTCCGCAATTCGGAGAACAGTGGAAAAACTTTGAAACGTCATTCAACAAATTATACCTGAAAGACGGTCGGAGTGTCAAAGCCCGACACTCTTTTGTTTTCATTTTTGGTGAAAATAATGTAAAATATTCCCAACATAAGCACGAGATTTTTCGAGTAAGGACGAGCCAGGAATTTATTCATGAGCCTGATCCAAGTTTATACTTCATGTTCGACTGGTAATCCCATCATTCCCGGCCGTCTCCCGTTTTACCCTTTCGCCTCTTCCCTTTTTCCCTTTCACCTGAATCTCACATTCCCGTATTTAGATCACGCTCGCAGTCTCCCTGCCTGAGAGCAACACCTCACGCCCACAGCTCGTTTTAGCCGGTTAGCGGTGCACCCCTTTCTGTCAGCAACTGCTTTCTCATGTCCTGAATTCCTAAAGGACCACGTATAGTATGCACTGGTTGGATAATAATTTTATAAATTCTCACTGTATTTACAACATACAAAAAAGCGACCCCAGGATCGATAGTACTATTTTATGAAACGTATTGACCAAACGCAAAATTATGTTTTGAAGCTGTGCCCTATTAAACAAAATTAATAACTGATTTAATTTTAGTATGATAAATTAAGTCTGAATAAAGAAAAAGAGATATCAAATATTTTGCCTATTTATAAAATATATAAGTATTCCACAAATTAAAAATTGTCTAATATAAAAGCATTAAATTAAATACATTCGTCTCATACAGGGCACTGAATTTTAAAAAATATTCCAGTAAATTTTCAACTTATTTGCGTGTTTTAATTCAAATGAACTGTTTCATCTTTCATGCAGGTTTGAAAATGGTGCGTTTTATTTTAACAAAAATAAATGTTTAAAAATTAATGCGTGTACGTTGTTCTTGTATTTCTGCACGTTGGGTCACTTTTTTCCACCTTGCCAAAGAGATTTCGCTGACAAAAATTCTAAACGTATGTTAAAGGAAGTATGTTGTTGAAATATATAAAATTTGGCAACATGGAAAACTGGCTGAAAAGTTTATTGAAAAATTTGTGGTGGTGACACAATTGTATTGAAAAAAAAAAAAAAAAGGTTTTGGCATTTTTTATTATTTGAGGGGCTAAGGTGAATTTAGAAGCGAGAATTTTTCAAAGAAAATGTTATCTTCTTTAAAATTTAATGTAGTTTTTCAAGAAGTAAATTAAGGCCGGATTTATGCTTGAATGAAGCTAAAGTTCACAAATTGCATTTTTATCTAAAAAATAACTGTAATTTTAGATCAAAATAATAAAACTTCATACACTCTGGAAAGAGTGAAGATAAAAACCTCGTTCTCGTGATGCTGAACTATGTTTACTTTAGTGAAGTGAATCCATCGTGGCAGAATTATATTTAACCATGTACCACCATCTATAGACAAATTTTTCAATTGTCGATATGAACCGCTGGAAAATAGTGTATTAAAAACCCCATTCATCATGAAAAGCAACGATAAATAAATAAAAATATAATTAATAAAACAATTAAATTACTACCTAAATTTGGATCTTTAGTAATCCTGAATTAAATTATGAACTTAGACCAAACAGCAAAAACATCAAAATCATAATTTATATGAACTAAAAAAAACTTTGGTCGAAGAAAAAATAATATAAATGGTTCTCCTTATGTATCCTAATTACATATGTTCAAGCCTTTAAGTAAATTAAACGTATTTCAAAGTTTGCTTAGTAGATGGTTGATAATTTATAATAGAAAAAGTGAATACAAAAATTAACCCTTTTTTATGAAATTTTACACGTTTGTTTAGAGTACGGGGTTGTTTTCAAATTATAAAAGCAATCAAAACGGACTGGTAACAATTGGTTTTCAATATAATTAATCATTAGTTATTTTTGGTTGAACATTAACGAGAGAGAGAGAGAGAGAGAGAGAGAGAGAGAGAGAGAGAGATCAAAAAGTGACAATTATTAAAGTTGCATCGATTAAATGAGGTCTGAATAATGCATGCAGGTTAAATTTAGTCCATTAGCCTAAATGAATTGCTTTGCTGCTAGAAATTCGTAACAGACATTAATATTCAATTCTAAATAATGTCAATTTCCGAATGGCATTAGTACGACTCCACCAAAGAGTTGTTGAATGAAAAATTACCCTGTTCTGCTTCTGTATTCCAAACAAGAACGCGTACGAAATAAACGTTAACGTTAACAAACTTCAAATTTATCTTAAAGTTTCCGCTTTGCTACGTAACTTTTATGAAACTTGCTTCGAATCTATTTTCTATCAGTTAGGGAAAGAGGAAAACGTTTTCCTTTTGAATATCAGTATAACTTTTTTAATAGATAAAAAATTCACTTTCATTTAACAATCAGTACGAAATAATCAAAGCTTTGAAAATTGTATGAAAATTATGTTTGCAAACTCTTCATAGTTACCACTTTTCCTGAAATTGTCCGAATATATATTTTGTATATTTTGATGTCGGCACCAAATTTATACAATCGATATTTAATGTTCATAATAAATAATATATTAAAATGTTTTTTGAATGGTTGAGGTTGTCATCTGCTTTTAAAATAACCACCAATGTAACTTTTTTCGTCATTTTTTTTTTTTTTTTGTTTTTGTAAAAGTTATGCAATAATCATTTTTTACCAGCAGGGGTTTTGGACTGTATTATTAACTCGGGAAATGCTCAGATATAAATGAACAATTTTTTAATTAGCATACATGGATAAATTTATATTAATTTTTAATAAAATTAGTTGTGTTTGACTTTTCAGTACTTACAAATAATAATCCTCTATACAGAATTTTAACGATAATAATAATGAAAAGCACCATTTATTATTATTATTTTTTTTAATGCATTTGTGTTAAGCAGGATGCAAAATGTTCTTGAAAGACCATTTTTGAGTCATTGTTTTCGCCTAACCGAAAAATCCGTATTTGTTGGGTGAGGTGTAACCTAAGCTTAGATAGGGTCAGTGCTGATTTCATACAGGATTAAAGAAAGTTAAGGTTACTTAAGATTAAGTTACGGTTAGGGCAATGTACAGGTTAGGTTCAGTTAGATTAGATTAGGTTTGGTTTACGTAAAATTAGGAAAAAGGTTGGGTTAGGTAATTTTAATATAATTGCTTTGTCGGTCTTAACGTAAATTTTTATTCACGTAGGACGTGCTACACTGAATGAAATTGTTCATAAAGTAATCTCTAAAAATAAAGGTCTGATTGAGAAAAGAATGACAAGAAAGGTAACAAAATCAGCATAAAATTACTTCAAATTAAGTATTACAATTTCATTAGGAAAAGTGTTTTAAACAAAAGTTTTCTTCCTTGGGTGGATATTATCTGCGAGGTTATGTGAGCCCGCAAGATTTGGTGTTTAAAAAAAAGCCTGTTTTAAGTATGTCTAATTTCAGCGATTCTGTATTCGAACCTTGAACCTTAAAGAGAGGAGTCGCTGGGTCAACGGCTTAACCAATGCGGCCAGCCGGACTCTTAAAAGCTGATTGTTAATTAAATCCTTGTTTGGCAAAAGCAGGACAGCCTGATAGAACAAAAGTGAAAGAATATATAATATTATTAGATACACAATAATATTACAATACAGTTATACAATAACACAGATAATATTACAATCTTGGTAAATCCGATCTAGATCAACGAATTAAGGATCCGAACAGGATATACAGGAGACACTATTTTTTGTACCCCTTACACACACACACACACACACACACATATATATACATACATATATATTTATATATATAAATTCTATTTGAAAGTGTATAATTTGAGATACCAAAGCGAGCTAGCATTTTAGAAAATGCATACAAAATCCGAGATTCGGCAACTTGATTGAGCCCCTCAAACAAGAATAAATCCCTTGACCATAATATAAAACTGGGCATAAATCATATTAAAAGAATAAAACGGACGACGGAGCAGAAAAAGAAGAAAAACATGCGAAAGACAGGCAACCTCAGCTGTTTGTCAGCTTATAAATCTCCCACATTATATATGTTGTTTAATATAAAAATGATATATAATAAGATAAAATTAAGTTTACAAATAATTTTAAAACTTTTATATATTTTACATTATTTTTCACTATATCTATTTCTCAACGTATGAACGCATAGTTTGAGGACCTTTTTTTGATATACGGAATCGAGAATGTGGGCAGCCCGACCGTCCATAGGGATAAGCAAGCACCGTACATCAAACTAGGGCATTGCAAACATGTTTTTTTCCAGAGGCCGTGTGTAATAAATTAACATAATGCCATTGTTTACACTGGGACCCGTGCCGACTCAGGGGAAACAGATTGCAATAAATATCGATACGATACCCGATACAACTATCAACTTGCGGGAGGCATTGTAAATTGGGATCACCATGTCCAATACGGCCCCAAGTCGTTTATTGATGTATTCTGGGAAAAGGGAAAGCAAAGGTATTCGGCCAGTTACAACTTTTTTTTAATATTACTAACATTTACAAAGCGAAGAATAAAAAACATAGTGCATTAAACATAATTTTTTTACTCTTAAAATATACGGTCGTACGCAATTATTTATACGTAAACATAAAAAATAAACTAACCATAACAAAATATACAATAACATTTGTGACTCCAAAATAGTATAGAAAAATATTGTTACATTATCCTTGCTGAAAAGCAATTAAAGGAATGTTTTATCCCTCTTTAATCATTTACCGAGTCCTATTGGTATGATGAGGCAAAATTTTGATAAAATAATATTTCAAAAGATTTTTTCTCATAGGTTCCTAATTAAAGGGACACTTTTTAAATGTTTTTCTTGTTAATTCTAAAAGCAGCACAACCAAATTATAATCAAAATTGTATTTATTTAATTTGTGAGTCTAATATGTTGAAGTCGACTTGGCACTTTGTCCAGAGATTTTTGTATTTCTACACCTCTATTCAATTCTACACAAAAATGTTGCTAACGAAATCTTCTTAATTTTTTAATAAAGTTAAAAAAAACACATCAAAAAATGACCATCTCTCATGAGAACACTACGATAACTATTCTCAAAAATACGTCGTTGCCTTTTAGTTGCCTTTCTTTATTATATTAATTAGCTCTTGAACATTATTTGTTAGATAACATGCTAGGTATATTTTGGGAGTTATGCTGGATTCATCTAAGACGGAATTCTATCAGTATGCATCATGATATAAACCAAAGCGTTTTGACAAAAAATTTTATAAATGCTTAGTTTTCCCTAAAACATGTACTTCCTCCCAACATAGGCCTCATCCCTAATCGTTTTTAAATATAAAATAAATTAAGGTTTTTAGTTGACATATAAAAGTCAATGACAAGAGCGGGATTGGAACACACGATCTTCGGCTTGAGAAATGGCAAAAAAGAGGGAAAATTCAAAATATGCGGTTTAGATGGTAAGTTGGTGTCTGTGTGGATCGAGGTCAGGATAGCTCAAGACGTAAAGCAGTGGCGTATCATGCAGAAGATTGTGAGTTCGAATCCCGTTCATACCACTGACTTTTTATCTCAACTAAAAACCTAATTACACCTTCTTACAACGTTTTTCTTGAATTTAAATAAGAAAAATCTAATAGAAAGTAGTTTCTCTTTTTTAGGTAAAAAACTTAGGACAACGCAAAAAATACCTGATTCCATTTTATAAAACAGGAATCAGCGAATTTCATTTTACATTCGGGAAAGAACACATTTTGTCACAAACTGAAACAGGGAACGAAACAGTTTTGAAATCTGTTCACATCTGATATTACAATCTGAAAAGTGGTGCAAAATTTTCAAAATATTCTGCTCTATCAAATTTTTTCCAAAGCTCAACCAGGAAATAAGAAAGATAGTTCTTTAAAATAAATCAATACAAAAAACATACATATTAAACCAATAATGCACATATTTTTACGTAAATTTCACAAAAAATTCCCTGTAAGCCTACTGATTGTCACTATTTATTTTAAATTTTTAAACCTCATCAATCTTTTCCATTTCTTTTACGTGTTATTGATCGATTTAATTATCCCAATAGGAAGCAGGTTTGAGTTCCGGTATAATATCCTGCCAAGATTAAGAGAGTTTGACTAGGCCGAGAATGACGGGAAAACAAAGAGTTGCGAATTGTGTTGGCGAATTTAACCCATCTCGGCGGAGATCAACCGTCTATGGCAAGATCCTTTGGGCAAGATAAGTACAAGATCAAGTCTGATAGAACCGCTTACTCCGTTTTATAGAGAACCGATATCCGAACCAATCCCCTTCCTCAATCAGCCTCGGCCGGCCACAATTGGACAATAGAACCACAGCCGTATACCACCCTACAATCCGTCCCTCCATCTCCATTCCGGTCAAAATAAATAGTTTAACCCGAAGGTGAACTACACATCCATCAGTTCTTAAGACCCCAAGTTACTCAATAACGTAGGCTCAGTTGAAATGAAATTGCTAAAGTATCAATAACTATTTTCGATTAATTTAGAATCACTATGAATAAATGTACTCAAAACTTTATTTAGTTTAACTTCAATTGCCCGTGTTTCCATTAATATATCGAACGTAATGGAATAAAAAATGAAAGCTTAAATAATATTTATAAATAAATATAAACGCACGTTATACATTACTATATTGATTAACGAAAAGTCATCCTTTTATCCCACTATCATTATTATCATCATCATTCTTTGTATTTTTACGCTTGTTTTCAAGATATAAAGCCAAACGGATCAGCAAACTACGGCGCAATAGACAACCATAGCCGCCAACCGGGAAGTGATGCGGGTTTAATCTAACTGGCAATCTCTAAAAACATAACTTTTCTAATTGTAACCGTCCTGCGAACAATAATTCTTCGTCATAACTAACTAAAACTGGGCAAATTTCTTCCTCATCATATACACCAGTATCGGATATCCGATATTCTTATACTCGCAGAAGTGATATCTTTAATATTAATGACGACAAAGCAATCTTACCCGAAAAAAAAACATGTCCCCGCATTCCAAAACATTGAGAATCATTTGCTTGCCATGTGGTACAAAATGTTAAAACTTAAAGTAAATTCTCCTTAGGGGCAATTTATTCACTTCACATTTAGACTGATTTTACTACCAGTGATTTAATTTATCGGAATTCTGCTAAGCTCTCTTCAAGAAGTACATGGCAAATGACCCACTTGAAATCCACACCATAAAGAGACGGTAGAGACTATTGTCACCTCTACACGACGGAGGGTTTGAACTTACACTAAACTAGAAAATTGTGATATATATATATATATATATATATATATATATATATATAAATATATATATATATATATATGCCAAACCCACGTGGACTATTGACATCAAAATTTAGGGGCAATCAACCTTTCCAGCTCGAAATTTATCTAAAGATCCCAATCTAATATTTTGAGAAAAATTAGTAAACCTATGTTCGCGCCAAATATCGAGAATTATAAAAGTTTATTTTTGTTTCCCGAATGTAGGCAACCTAAAATTCTATCCTAGCTCTGTCCCCACCCCATAATCCTCTCTATTTCTGTTCCTGTCCTATTCGCTTCCTTCTCTCTTCCACACGGCCCACTAATTATTTAGCTTCCAACAGTGATTTTGCTTCTTATGTTCTTTTATTTTTAAGAAGTATTTATTTTGAGTTTTATGGGATATCGCGTTAAAAATAACGCGAGGGCCACCTCCCGCATCCTATGCGGCCCGCAACCAAGAAATTAAGTAATGAGGATTCTGTTTTACTTTTGGCCAGAATTATACAAACCGCGATCTCACTTTCACTCGCTCCACCTGGGTTGTTGAAAAAATCAGAAAACTGATGACACGTTAACACTTTATTCAATTAATTAATCTTCTTTCGTAAAGTTTGGTTGGAATGGAAAAATTAGTGTCACGAATTGGACTGGAACACACAAACTTCGGCTCGTGACACTAACTTTTTCATCCCAACCAAAACCTTACGAAAGAAGATTACTTAATTGAAAGAAGTCATTTGTTCAATGGACTATTAACTATAAAGTATTTATTTATATATTTTGTAATTTGATTTTTTTTGCCACCCACGTGCACATACATCCTATTTTCTATTTAACAAGGTACAGACTATCTTGGACGACTACTTAAACAACCATTTGGGAAAATATACTTTGGACTACTCTATAGACTACTTGCACGGTAATCTAACATTTAAAGAAAAAACAAAACTGACACTATACAAAACAAAACAAAACAAAAAAAAAAACAATTTGGACGTTCGAACTGGAACTGTGGGCAACTTTAAAGGTTTCATTTTCAGTTTTTGCAAATCATAGTGCTCAGAACCGCAGCCAATAGTAAATTTCTACCATCACACTACAAAATGTTGCTGCAGTCTAAGTAAGCAATTAGGAAAGAATCATATATTGGGCAATTGAATGATGACGTGAAAGGTCTCCCTGTTCGGCTAAAGGTGGTAGGAAACGCAACAAAGGATGAATTTTGTATATCTGCTCGGAAATTATAAATTTTAAAAAATAATTCCTACAAGTTCGGACCTGGGAAAACACTTTAGTTATCGTAATATGAGCCCATGAGGATTTGGAATCTGTTGTGAATAAGAAAGTTTAAACCTATTTTCAGTATCAATTGTAATTCCTTATTTTCGTATATTCACTGTCCATTTCTAAAAAAGAGGCAAATCTGCCTATATTACAACCTTGCATAGGTTTAAAAATTATAATGTACCTGTGATATAGAGCAATTTAATTATGTAATCTTAATGTGTTTCTTCTCGCCAGTTTTCTCCATACAAAATTTCAATTGCCTCAGAGTATAAATGAGAAGGAAGTACAAAGAAAAGCGATATATTTTCAAAAGTGGTTCCTTTCGTGGAATTAATGATTATCGGGAAGGGCGTGTTGTGCTTCTTTAGTGATTTATGATTGCCTTTGATGATGAGGCAAGCCTGTCATACGGGAGAGGGCGGAAAGTCATATGATGCGAATGACACGCCAACACGCCTGTCAATACTTGTAAAAAGGAGGAAATAAATGGCTTTCTTAAAAAGACGTTTGCCGTAAATTCTTGAACAAAGACACCGCAACGTGACCTCGAATTCACGTTTGATACACCTTTCATTCCTACCAATTGACGGTACGTCAAACAATGAAAACCCAAAGACAAAACTTTCTTTTTGTCACAGTTATTTTCAATGTAAACGACTTATCCAGTAGGATTTAACTGATTTGATTTAAAAAAAACATACATCCTTTAATTTGACCTTGCCAACTTTAAACCAACGGCTTTTTGTTATGCCCACGATAAGTCCGTGCTTTAGGCATGATTAATTTCTTTAACAGAGTCACGTTATGTAGGTCAACGCCACAATTTGCATATAGACGCAAAAGAAATTTCCAGTTAGTACAGAAGGTGAATATAACTTCTCTTGTGATAGCACCCTGTATAATTAAATGGCCAAAAGTTTACGAAAGATAGTGAAATGTGACTCTTCTATCTGGTCCGTTAAACTTAGAACATATTTCCCTCAAAATTTGAACTTACTCAGTTATTTAAGGATCGTGAATGTTATCAGTAAATCTTACAATGACCATGGAAATATTAATGTTCTTGCTTTAGTTTTATTGATGTTTCACTTCTCTATTTACTAACCCTGTCTATGTTTTTATTAGATGAATACAATTCTACAAAACCGTTTTTCATTGAGTAATTACCTGCAACAACATTCTTGTATTAGGTTATTCGTTAGTAATTTCTTTATAGTTTTGAAATGCTGATAAAGACGTACGGATTCTAGAAAATTGGGGGTTTGTTTTTTTCACCAACCACCTGGTTATCATATTATACTTTTTTATAATGCTTTAGTTAAGTGCAACTATTTGGATTCAGAAGACCTCGGAGAACTTCATTGATTGTTGTTGTTTAGTTATTTTGTGGGAGCCATCATCGTACCCTACGTTAGGTCCTAATTGAGCGGTTACTTTACATCGAAGTTACTGCTAGCAGGAGGTTTTTTTTTCTTACTGCGTAGTAAGAAATATAATAATCGTTAAATATTAGGAAGATTGCAATAATCCTTTCTTAGAATGTCCATGACTGGTATAGAACTCCATGGCTCCCATGGGTTTTGCTCTATATAATAATTGCAATGGTTGTACGGGATTTAGTGAGATTGTTTACTCATTCTTTTACATCATAATTTTTGATTGGCCCTACTTTATATGTATAACAGAGGTTATATATGACTTCGTATTCCAGTATTTTTTTTTTGGCTTGTATGCATTTTTTCTTAATTTCATGTAGTAGACATAGTAGCTATAGTCCATTAATATCATTAATTATTCTTTTCAAGTAAGGCCTTGGTTGAGATAGAAATCAGTGTCACGTGCGAGATTCGAACAAACCACCTTCGCCCCGAATCAAACTCGTGACAATTTTCATATCGACCAAAACCTTATTTAAAATAATTAATATGGTCAATTAGACCATTAATCATAAATTGATTAATATTCAATTGAAAGTTTTAATATATTGGTTTTTATGCAGTGCCTGTAAATATTTAAAATGTTCTACCACTTGAGCTATCCTGACTTCGATCCTCTCGGACACCAACTATCCGTCACGGCCTACAACCGATCGGATTTTCCCTCTTTTTGTCATTTTTCAAATGCCGTGTACTCAGCGATACTATCCAATTCTAAGCGACATATGAAGTGTTTTATCCCAAACAAGACCTTACATAAAAAGAATAATTAATTCAAAGAAATAACTTTGAATAACAATTAATTCACCACAAACGTAAATGAATAATTAATTAGTTTCATATTTTTGGGGTAAAGGGAACAGAAAATTCCAGGGGTGACGGTGGGAATCGAACCCACTATCGCGGGTTGACGAGCCGAAAAGCTGTCACGTAGAACGTTCCGCCGTTCCGTTTTATCGTATTCCAAAGGACATGTATTTTCTAAGTAACTAGTTTAATAAAAACTCGATTAATGTGATGTGCCATTTTTGAATTTTACCTCTTGCTGATGGCATTAATGTGACCTACGTTTCCATGATGATTATGCTACCACCGTCATAGGTGGCTAATTTGTATCTAAATATGTACAATATTCGTAATGGTTGAAAATTAAATATTGAATATTGAAAATTGTAGTGTTGAGAATTTTTTCATAGAAGACTCCTGCTTTAAAACATGTAAAACAATTCAAAATTTCTTTTTAAATACGTATCAGTATCGGCGGCGCGTCATTTAATATATACAGGTTATTTTAAAATAGGTTTTTATCCGTGTGGGAATGAAATTAGGTTCACTTCTCCATATCTTCAGACTGGATCAAGATAATCAGCCGTACACACGAGGGGGGGATATTTGGTTAGACGAACGTCAATTACAAATCGTAAACAGTTTTGTGCGTGAGGAGTTACAGTCTCGATACGGTATTTTTGGTTAACTGAGGAAGTAATCTAAAAAGAAATAATAGGTACTTTTTTTGTACAAATACGTGTAATTGGTGCCGTGCCGGAGGATTGTTACGTCTGGCAGGATGTCAACGGCAACCGATAATCAAACAGTTAGGCCACTATTTTCCAAGCCCTTAAGCTCTTATTTCAGCCCTGACCGGATTAACATGTTTATGCCAGTACCAGTTAACGTTTCCTATCCTCTTAGGAAATCCTTTATGGAACTTTGCTCATATCCTTGTCAATTATGAGGAAAAACGCGGATCTGGCCGTTTAATACGCGCCGGAGGTAAAACTTAAGTCAAACCGTAATGAAACAGAAAGAACGTTCTACTTTTAAATATGTTGTTTATGTCTTTTTTTATACGTCGAACAAAAATATTGCCGAAAAACGCTTTACATAAAGTAATATATCAGAATATAAGCAGAACGTAATTATGACTGTCTGTACTTTTACACCCGTAGATAATTTGAAGTTTTGACGTAAAAAATGAAAACACTCGATAAAAAATGGATATACATGTACATATCATTGTGTATCATATGTTTTTATTTCTAATTTAAAATTAAAATTAATAAAATTATCTAAATGGGCAGAAGTACAGACAGTTATAATTACGGTACTGATATGCGTGTGCGCGAGTAAGAAACTTCAACACTAACTTTTAGTTTAAAAGTTTTATGCTTTACAAAAAATACATATTTAAATTCAACATTTTTAATTTAAAATTTTACTTAGTTCTCCACGGTGTTGTTCTAAATATCCTGTTCAATAAAAAAAATAACCCGATAATATTCATCATAAGGGGCGACGGTGGTCTCAAGGTTTAGTCTTTGACACGGCGCTCATCACTGTTCTGTAAAGGTCCCGGGTTCGAATCCAGCGGCATACTTACAAATGGGCAGGTTTTCAAAAATACCGGCACCCTGAGTGTTTATATGACCTCTGCTGTTGGGAACCCTCGTAAAAAAATAATAATATTCATACCAATCAATATTATTCATTAGGCTGTCTAATGGTTCTACATACAACATGATATTTATGTAAATTGGCACAGGTTTAAACAGACTTTAATTTCAAAAAGTCTTTTTTTTTTTAATGGCTTTAAGCTGGAGCTGGTCTCCCTTCATAACGAATAAATCTTTCAAAAAGTCATACCATGAATTAATACATAAGTTATCGAATACATAACGGGTAAATGTACAACTTATTATCTCGAATGTGAAAAAGCATTATTATACTATTAGAACATGGATGCAAATGGATATCTCAGTCTATTGTTAAAAGCTATTCATCTTTACTACCCGATGATATCCTCTCCACGAGACAAAGCGTGAATGTTCGTTTTGTACGTAATTTTTATTATTAATGTTTCTGATAATAAAATTGGTTGTGAGATAAAATTTACTGAATTATACTTCATTTGTATGATGTGCAAATGAAAAAGAGCTATCACACATAAATTGAGACGTTGAGATTATAGTTTTAGCAGACGTTACAATTTCGTTTTCCAATTATCCTTTACAATGTGGTTCATTATGTGAACCAAAAAGGATGTAAACTGCAAATGGTGTGGACTTTAAAAAAATAGGTATGTACGAAAATGTAGAATCAGTTTTTGGTTAAATAATGGTCATAAATACAAATTAATTCATACCCATTGCCTAAAACTTTTACTCCCATAGTATCAGCTTTTCTTTTTTTTTCCTATTTCGCTCGGGGGAAAAGATTGATGTAACATACACTTTGAAGGAAAAATGTATAAATCGAAGCAGTTTTTGAGAAATCTGCCAATCCCAAGGACTTTTGTCATAGCGTAGATTATTTTATAATTTCTTCAAACATATTAAGAACGTTTAATTTTTACAATCGTCTGCCAGCAAAACGACTATTAATTGTACTGAAAGGATTCAGTAGTAGATTCATTCTTCAGACGATTGAACGCAGATTTTGAAAACAGTTTCCAAAAATGGTTAGAAAACCTTGATTTTTTTTCGTTTTGTATGCGAGTGTGTGTATGAGTATGATCATTATACTTATATACAGTTTTCATTTTGTCCGAAAAATTCACATTTTTACGGCACTTACCATCTAATTACTATCACCAAACATTACAGTAAACTACGATTATTCAGAAATCTGGTGTCTGGTGTGACGTAGGTTTCAGAAAACATTTTCTTTATCGAGCCAGCGTTTCGGTCTTTATTGAGATCATCTTCAAAGCTGAGAGTAGAAATACATTGATTCAATATTTAAAAAAAATCCCATTGCATAAATTCATTGTTTTCCACATCCTAGATGGTTTTGTTAAATTTAAACAATGTTTGTAAATCCTAGGCACTGAAGATGATCTCAATAAAGTTGGAAACGTGGCATTATAAAGAAAATGTTTTTTGAAACCTTCATCACACGAGACCGCGTCGACTAATTTCTGAATAATAATCGACTAATCACAGTTAACTACGTTTTATATTATCAAATAATTTTTTAAAAATTGGTTAACAATAATATAAAATAAAACTAACAAATTACCCTGTTAATTGTAGTGGAAGAGAGTCAATAAAAAAACATAGTGGCCGTTTATTTACCTGAAACAAACAAAACACACATTAATAACGGAAGGCCGTTTGAATATCTATAAAAAATTTAAATGTTATTTTTTATATTTATAATAATATTATACACATAATATTTTTATTCAAATAGGGAACAGGTGTTACTAAAACTTTTATTTCTCACAAATTGAAATTTGGAATAGCTGGTAAAATGTTATTAGCTTTTATTTTATTGTAGTGTTGGTTTCAATGTCGTGTTCTTTTGGACGTTTGCGATTATATTATATATGTAGTGGTTTTAATGGTGTTGACGTAGTGTGAATGTGAGTTTGTAAATTCATAAGTTTTCCGCTTAATTTATGTTTTAAGTTTTATTGTTTTTTATATCTTATGATTCTCTAGTCGAGATTTTTAGATGAGTTTCGTCTTTTTTCTGAATTTTATATTAAAGTTATGCTTATTTCTATTAAGTATGGTTTCTTGGTTGAGATGTATTAGATGTGTGGCGGTCAGTTGATTACCTGTGCGATCTATGATGATCTTTGAAACGGGCTATTAATTTCCTTTCATTCTGTCCAATAAAGGGTTTCAAGTTTGGCCTATGAGGCTATATACACGGTAGCAGGTCAGTTGTGCCTATGTTTATTTTTATTAGGTAATCTATGTTATTGTAAGTCCTTAGTGCTGTTTACAGTCCGAGTTTGTCAATAACGTTTGTTAGTTTGTAGGTTTATTTTGAAATGTATATGGATGTTGTCCAACTAGTTGTGTTTTGTGTTGTTTTCCTTTGTTTATTTTTTGTTTTTAGTAGTTTCTGAACCCGTTTTGTACTCACTTTATATTTCAATGCTCAAATACAAACAAAATAATACAATTTCTCACTGAACCTGGCGCAACATCGAAAAGCGTTTGAATAATTCAAGTAACGCGTGAATAGTGAATGGGGACAAACCTAGAGTTGACTCTATGCCTCTGTTTTAAATTAATTTCTTTTATTTATTGTAAAAAGGAGTTTTCTTTAAATACTTTTCACCCGAACGTTTATTACCAAAGATTCAGACAAGAAATTTTACATTTTAGCAAGATGATCAGTTAGACGCGTGTTTATATATTAATAATTAATATATTATTTTTATAATATATTATGTTCATGATAAAACGTCATATTGACACTCGGCAATTAAATAAACGAACAAATTAATTTATTTGGAAAATACGAAAGAAATATAGGACTATATAATAACATGGTAAAAATACCAAGTAGTCATTGGTAGTACTTTAGGTATGGAATCAAAAGTTCAGTTTTACTCAAAAATGCATTTGTTAGACGACATTTCTGAAGTTTTATTTCTATTGTATTTCCAAGTTGGAACTTGAATTTGTTAAATGAATATTGTGTAGAGGTTAGTGACCCTTAACGGATAATAATTCAGATATCGTGAGATGCGGTCTGGTGTGATATAGGTATCACAGAGTGCACTCTCAACACGACATGGCACAATTACACAGAAGACAAACACTTTGAGCCCTGAAGAGGATCTCAATAAAAGATCGAAACGTTGGCACGATAAAGAAAATGTTTTTCTGATACCTACATCACACCAGACCGCATCTCACGATATCTGAATAATAAATAAATATCCTGTAGAGATTCTATCTTTTTACCATTCCCTGGAGGTATGAAAATGTACTATAAAAATAGTTTCTTTTCTGTTCGCCCTGTACTAAAATAATAATATTCTAGATATCTAGGCTCTATCAAGAATGAATTGTTAGTGAGCGACATAATAAGAATCTCTGGCGAGTTGACAGAGTTCGTATTACCTAACAAAAACGTAATAATGACATAATAAGAAACTATTTGATTATTTTTATAAAGATAAATTAAAGCAACTTTTGAGTGATGTGGGATTAAAAAAAGAAAATGTATTACTACATAAATTTTAAGGTAAATAACTTAGATTTTAACTTCAGTAATTATGTTTTACATGTACAGGATAATAAAATATTTTTTTCTATGTAACATTCCCTATTTTTTTCGGAAATCTTGAGTGGGGGTCTGGTGGGATGTAGGTTTCAGAAAAACAAATTTTTTGTCGTGTCAGTGTTTTGATCTTAATTGAGATCATCTTCAGAGCACAAAGTGTTGGGTTTCTGCGTAAGGGTGGCGTTCTTGAGTGTCGTCTAAACACGATATGCAAGAATGGCACACTATCTCAGAAAACAAACGCTTCGAGAGGTGAAGATGATCTCAATAAAGATCGAAACGTAGACACGATAAAGAAAATATCTTTCTGAAATCTACATCAGGCCAGACGGCATTTCACGATTTCCGAATGATCATGAGCTAACGGTCGCTAATCACCACAAATATTCCATATGTTTTACCCACGTTTATTCCAGAAAATCCAATATTCATATAAAACTGTGAATAGATTTGTTTGTGTTTTTAACAATAATTTTGGTTGAAACTGAACACGGAAAATGGCGACAAGCCGATAGCATCAATATTCAGAAACGACTTTTATACACTATCACCATTTGTCAAGCTAAATCCAGATATCGGCTAACAGTAATAATCAATTATGTACAAAACTACATAACCTATTATTTTATAAGAATAATTAAAACCATTTTCGTCGAATAAACAATTTCAAGAATATAAATAGTTTATATTTTTGACACAGTAATACATATTAAGAAGTTAATTAAAATGTCAAGGCAAAAATTTGGAATGGTCAGTTTTACTATTTACATATTCAGGGTTCGTACCGGCTTAATAAATATGTAAACAACGTAGAATTAACTAAAAAAAAGAGAAATCGAGCTCACAGTCAACCATGCAAAATGAGGGGGTTGTTTTTCACACAGTTGACCGCACCCTGAGAGGAAAAGTAAGACTTGTTTTGCCAGATTTTTTTCCAAAAATGTCAAATGACACCGAGAAGCAAAAGTTCAACATGGAATCAAATAACATTTGCCTCCAACTTCTTCGCCTCCAATTGGCGTCTGAACGAAGGGAATTCCTTATGGCCCGACTTCCAAGGAATGAAGATAGAGCCTTTAAGAGCAACAAATGAAAAAACGGCCTTTGAAGGACCCTATCAGATTCTTGGCCAATAAGCACAACCTGCCTCTAAGAACATCCAATAAAAGTCAATAATGTCGCTAAAAGGGAATTCCGATGACGTACTACTCGAAAGTTATTTTTATAATTTTACAAAATTTTCCGACAAAAATAAATAAAATGATATCAGAGGTTATCCAAAAAATAATACATTTAATAGTACTGTAACCTTTTGAATACGCCGGTTCAATTAATAAAAAAACTTTTAATTGTGCAATATTAGTGTTAATTATTCAAGCTGCAGTTTTCGTAAATACTCTGATAGGAAAACACGGGACCCTCGCTTTTTAATTTTTTTTTAGTAATACTTGCAATCTTTCTGATTTATTTGGTTGATAGATATTTTCAAAGAAAAGATATATCGAAATAAAACGTGTAAAATTTAGTAAAATTTTTGGTGTGGAAACAGTGAAGAAAACATGAAAGAAAAAAGGCACATTAAAACCTAATCCACAATGCTCCTAGCTGCGTGGGGCCATGCATTGACAAACGTAGAAATAAAAACAGTCGCCAGTTAGTAGCATATAATTCATAACTTCTTCTCATAATACATCCTCAATGTATCGCAAAGCGGTTAGGGAAGGCTTGACAAAGGTCAAGACTGTGCGACCTTCCGTAAAAATACCTGCCCCAAACATAACACCTGTATACTTTCTATTGAGTGAAAATTTTGTTACGGTATATCGCCCTTTTGTTCGACTCAAAATCCTCTCTCCGTCGTCAGACGACCACAAACAAGACCTTGTCCATCGAAAACAAGATTTTAGCCCAATTTTACTCAGACCAATTTATGTGGTTTCTTGCACAGCTTAACATAGCTGTCCTCTGTGTTGTAAGAAATTCCGGACCGCCAAGACTTCTTGCACGAAATCCAGCTTCTAAAAGACCAAGAATCGAATCTTGTCCCCGCGACAATCAAAAATCGCTAAAAGGAGGGAAAATTCGAAAGGTTGTGAGTTGAGATGGGAAGTTGGTGTCCGAGTGGATCGAAATCACTGTACGAAAAACGATTTACTCATGAAAAAAAGTAATTTAGTCAACAGACCAATAAATTGCTTCTAAAAGACATAGAATTTATTTTACAACATATAACATCAAACCATCGGCACGTTAAAAGGTTCGAAGAAAAACCCACAAAGAAGAGATTACCTATCCGAAGTTTGAATTGCAAAATGAAGGTATAATTAAAGTGGCAGATTTTACGCGTATTATTTACTCCCAATCTTTTTAAACAGATCAAAAATTGTTGTAACGTAATAAATGAAAGATTGTTTAAGAATTAGTAAAAATAGTAAGGGTGTTTGACTCTCATTATAGCAATAAAAACCTCGATTAGAGTTTTATGAATGTTCATCATTTATCTTTATTAAAACAGTGACGATATTCACTGGCCTAAAGCATGTAAAAAATCTTCTTGAAGTCAAGGGAAGGAACAACATTTCATTCTGAGAAGAGGAGAACGGTCTATTGTGCATATATATATATATATCTCTTATACACATCTACATCT
>CM077106.1:4867726-4880613 GCA_039619505.1 Cimex hemipterus | reverse complement strand
ATATATATATATATATATAGGGAAAGAGAGGGAGATATGATATTTGGTGTGACAAATGGTTCATTTTTCGTCCACTTTTTTCAAGCGCTTGCGCTAAATTAGTTGAACGGGAAAAACTGAAATTACAAATAGTCGACATATTTCAGTCACCGGGTCAAAACGAATTTAGCTGGCCATAATTACCAGTGCTTAAGTTCGCGGGTAAGATCCAATTTTGCACTGGGAGAAAAATTGGACCGTGGAGGAACCAAGCAAAATAGGGTCGTGTAATAAACGTTTAAAGAGATTAACTCCAAGCCGCCTCTTATACTGATAAAGTCGACTGATTATACAAAAACCCAGTAAGCGGCTCGAAGAGCCACTCCTTTCTGGCCAAGGTAATCCTTCTCCTCTGGATTACTCTCTCGGATCATTAACGGCGCCCTTGTTTTATTATCTGTCAAAAGAAGGGCAAGTGACGGGATTATCTGCTCCCTGAGCTAAATTAAATTTAAAGGATTTATCCATGTCTTTGATTTTTTGTAATGCGTTGCCAGGTAGAGAAGGCTTTTTTATAATTTCAAAATCAAACCTAGACATATAAAAATCGAGTGAACATTTAAATTTTCGTAAAGGATCTAATGACAATTAAAATTTTATCTACACCCAATAAATTATGAGTTATTACCAGGCATAAGTTATAACGTTCTCCTTAGTTAAATGATTAAATTACATTTAATAATAAATTATAATATTACATAAGTATATACTGAGAATTAAATGGAGAATTGCTACGTTAAATGGTTTATTATTAATTACCCGTTTATGTCCTACGTTTATTATGCTTTATCGTACTACATGTGAGGAAATAATGATATATATATATATATATATATAAAATATAATGAATTAAACAAATGAAATAAATATATATGAAATAAAAATGAGATGTATAGATTAAATTTTAAAAATATGCTACAATTTACTATAAAATTATTTTAAACGTTTTAAACGTTAAACTGTGAGGGGGCGTCGGTGGCCGCAAGGTTCAGTCTTTTACACGGCGCTTATCACTGTAAGGTAAAGGTCCCGTGTTCGAATCCAGAGGGCCCTGCATTCGGACTGTTCATACTTACAATTAAAAAAAAAAAAAAAAAACACCGGCACCCTGAGGGTTTATATGACCTCTGCTATTGCGTACCCTCGAAAAAAAAAAAGAAAGAAAAGTTAAACTGAAATTATGTTGTAACATGTAATTCTGTATTCTCTCTTAATAGAAGTAAAAATTCTATTAATGCTTAATAGATATGCTAATTAATTACGTTTTTTGACAAAACTGCTGCTCAGATAGAAATACGTCTACTAGAACAAAAACTGTATAGACGAGTACAAAATGATCTAGAAAGTCGAAATACAAAATAAAATCTCGTGAACATCATTTTTAGATAGAAAAATTAAAGATAGAGATAATAAAAAAAACACTCAGTTCTTTCGTAATAACGACCGGTAGTCATTCTAGTGACACAAAGTTGAAAGGTTGCTCTCTCACTCTCTCTCTCTCTCTCTCTCTCTCTCTCTCTTTCTCTATCTATCTATCTATCTATCTATCTATCTATCTATCTATCTATCTATCTATCTATCAATCATATCTATCTATCTATCTATCTATCTATCTATCTACCTATCTATCTATCTCTATCTCTATCTATCTATCTATATATCTTCTATCTTTGAAGCATACATACACAGCATCTGAAGTGGGATATCAGAGAAATATGAAAAAAGAAATAAGTTAGATCTTACAATGAAGGGAATGTTGACTTCTCTGCAAAGTTAAAATAAAAAATTCTTTACAACTGAAGCTATAAATTTAAATTTTGGAAGAGCAAGTTCATATTTGTTAACTGTGTAGGGATTAGTGATGATGAGGTCTGGTGTGATGTAGGTATCAGAGAAACATTTTCTTTATCGTGCCGACGTTTCCATCTTTTATTGAGATGATCTTTAGGGCCTGGGATTTACAAACATAATTTACATTTAGAAAATACATATAGAATTTAGAAAAGTGAATTTATACAATGCAAAATATATTTTATATTCCATCAAAGTATTTCTACTCACTGAAAGTGTTTGTCTTCTGTGTAATTGTGCCATGTCGTGTTGAGAGCGCCAGTGAGAGTTTGTTGTTTAACGTTTATGTATGTTGGATTTAGAAGGGGGGGGAAGGAAGTGGGGTATAGAGGAGACTATTTTGTATAAGAGCCGACAAAGGGAAACAATGTTTTGGTAACGTTGAGGCCAGTTTATTCTTTCAGTATTATATAGAAAGGGATAAATGGGAAAAGGAAAGCTGGATTGTTGGATAATTAGACTATGCGAAAAATATTTGATGTGTGGAATGTAATGTGATGATATATGTATGTTATTTGTATTGCAGTTGCAGCTCCATTTGATTAGAAAGAAGAGAAGCCAGAAGCCCTACATCTGTCGTCTAAGGTCTAACACAGAAACCGTATTTGTCCTTCCTGTTCCATTTCTTTTTTCCATGGTTTTACTCTTTTTTTCTTTTTTGGTTCGGTAATTATCCTTCTCCAAAAATACTGTGGCGGTCCACATAACATCTGTAAATGAACTTTCACCCCCTCACCGCCAATCACTTGTCTCTCCCATCAACACGACCCCCCTTCACCATTAAGCCAACGTCCAGTTTGCGATTACGGTCGAGTATGAGAGCTTCTCTTTTTGCTACTTTTTCAACAATTTCCTTGATTTCAATACTTTGTCGTGGTACCGCATCAGACCTACCTGACTTTCTTTTTTCCGAGATCATGTAAACAATACGTTACACATGTCCAGACCAGCTTTGGAGATGGAAGGTCTAAAGCCACTACTACCCTGTCTCGGCAGTTGGAAATGATGTTTTCTTAAATATTTATTCCGTTTATAAATGTTGCTGGAAAAACGATTTAATCTTCCAATCTCAAAATGGGATATTTTCCATCTTCAGCTCTTTTTCTTTAATTACTCAATTTCGACACTTCGTAGTAGACGCAGAGAACGTCAAGAGTATAATAAATCCAAGAAAGCAGAGCGCAAGCCCTCTTAGAGCCTCTTTATTGCTGTATTTATTAAGGGTTAATTATTACTGGGATTTATGCTGCGGGATGAAAATTCTAATGTCTCTAGCAAAGTAATTAAGTCGGTTGGCTTTGTACAACGGTTGTTTTATGGACACAGTAAATGCGCCGGTGAATTTGCAATTTTCTTATTTAAGATTTGTTTCCAAATTTATTAAATTTCTCGCTTAATGGATTTTTTTATCTTAAAAAATAATGGTTTTGATGATAACCGCAATATCTACTTCAACTTTGGAGGGATTGTAAAAATTTAATTTTAAAACTTTTTTAATATTAAAAAAAGGAAGGCGCTTGTAATTTAATCGTCTAACTTAGGGCATTTAGCAAAATTGGAAAAAGCCCAAGCGATCAGTAAAGATAAAAAGTTTACACTTCTTGTCAAATATCGGGAAACATAGAGTTTAAATTCAATGAACACCGGAGCGAGATTGAAAAGATCGGTAATTAACTTTGTAATTTATGTCTCCTGTCTAAATATTAGTTTCTGGTAGAAAAGTCTCAATTAAATAGCAGCACAAGTATTACTAGAAATTGTAAAACAAGAATATAAAAATAATTTGGAAATGTAATTTTTTAGCGTGAAAGGAAGGGTCATGTAATTTATGAAGAGGTCTTATCCCCAATTGCCCCGAGGAAAGTCGAGTACTCTGTTCTTGTACCATAGAACTATCATATTTTAACCTGGTTTCTGTGTATTTGTATATTGTAAATATAACATCATTGTTCATTATTTCTCCATGCAAAAATTGGCAGAGTTCTCTTATCAAACTTTGTGTGTTCAATAGCAGCTCAAAACATACTATATTTTGACAAAACCACGTGTTTTACTTTAAAAATATCTTGCAATTTTGAACTTTATGAACTGGTCTTGAAAAGAGGAATAAAATTCATGGACGTTGGCATGAAAGAAAGTGCTTTTGTATTGTTTCCGCCTGGGACAATACACAGTATGACGTTGAAATTAAATTTAAAAACACAAAATGAACAAAACGGAATAAATTATAGTAAATTTGAACAGAAAAAAGCAATAAAAAAATAATAGAATAAGGAAGTATATCTCACTTGTCATCCGTTAACTCCTTTTTTCAACAACGAGGTTTCCAGGTACTGTCAAGGAACAGTTTGATCGAGGAAAATACGGGTGAGACCACGATCCATACAATGACGAATTTTTATCCACCAGACAATCAATTTAACCCAATATCCTATGCGTCCACCAGGGCGGTTCGAAAACAACTCAACTAGTCCGAATAAAATACGGCTGGACCGAGAGATCTACAACGTGGCGCAAATATCTAAATATCCACCAAGAGTAAACTCGTCTTCATTTTTAGAAAATAAAATGGAATTTAATTTTTTTTTTTTAATTTAACGTTTCAAAGTCTTTCGTTCCATAATCTTTCGTGGGTTTTTATTTTTATTTTTCATTTAAACACATTTTCTAGCTTAATTTATAAAAACCTAAAACTAATGAATAAAATTAACACCATAACTTGTTAAAACTGGCTTGCAGCAATATGTTAACCAAACTTGCTACAAGAAGGAGCGAAAATTCTTAACAAATGCACCCAGGCCAAAATTTGTCTATGATAACACATTAGAACTTATTCATTACGACAAATTTCACAAGTCTATTTTAATTGCCAATGTTAGGCAGGCCGCAATTATGACAATTTTGTTTATGAGCTGCAGAGATGGCAGGCTAACTCGAGAATATAAATTTTCAACACAATTACTCCGTCGGTTCAAGATCAAAAAGAAATATTATTCCATATATGTTTAGTAATCATAATTGTCCGTATATAGTATTATTTTTAACCTAAGGTCTTAATTGAGATGAAAACGTTAATGTCCCATTATCCCACATGGGTTCAGCAACCTTTTTCTCTTCAATCACGGCCTTGAATAAAAACATTAATTAATTGAAATAAAAGAGAAAAACTGAAAAACATTTTTTTAAAAGTTTCACTGCTTTTCAAATTAAATTTACTATTTGAATTTAAACAAAAGATCGTTGATTTAGCATTCAATTTATTTCAAAGACAATGTTTCTGAAAAAATGTACCCTGGTAATTAGGAAATAAAATTATTTGACCTTCAGAGGGTAATTAATTATTTTTTTTGAAGTGTTCATCAATTAATTCTTCAGAAGAATGTATTCAAATACAGCAAAATGAACAGTACAAAGGAATGTAAAAACAAGGAAAACATTGCTTTAGAATTAATTCCGTAAATTAAAAGGATTTGCAAATCTAAACAACCGGCTTGTTTCATTATACTTTCTCTGAATTTCAAACAATTTCGATCCGAATTATGATAAAAAAGAAAGTATAATAAAGCGAGAGTTTGAAAAAAAAATTACAGCTTAAGTGGTAGCACAAATAGACTCTAATGACGAAAAAATATAATCAGTCAAGATCCTTTTTATTTACGTGATGCAAAGTCTATAAGATATTGAAATGCGCATATGTTGTCATATTTATATGTCGATATTACCGAAGTTTTAAGTTTTCTGTGAGGTGAGCTTTAGCTCTTTCCTAAACGATCTGATATTTGAATTTATTTTAGGTTTCTCCTTAAATGTCTTTGTAATGAAGTATACTTTTTTCGCATCAATCTTTCGGCGATTTATATCGTCATCCTCAGAGACTATTTATTGGCAGATACACAACATTAACAGAGTTACATTCAGATATTGAACAATTACATTAGTTTCATATTCTTTTGAAAATTTTATTGTTTACTGTACCTTTGTCAATGTTATGTATTTTTCCATTCACCAAAATGAGGATGGCTACATAAATTGCCGAATAGTTGGTGAACCCTATAAGATTTTTATGAAGATACTTCAAAATATCTTAATATAATTTCTCTCAGCTCGATAAAAACCAAAACTTTGATTTTATATTTCCTTTGTTTTTTATTTTTTGTTCATGTATTTGCCTACATTTTTTATGTTACATTGTATATGTCAGCTTTGTCAATGTTTCAATTTCTGACCAAGCAGAGGGCCCAGCAAGGCTTAGCTGTTTCCACATTCCATGTTTCCATTCTGGACGGTCCCACTTCGCAACCATTTATCTATGGAGTTGTACGCTTTGTTAATTATTCCTTACCTCATTTTATGTTATTTTCTATTTTCCATTGGTGACTTTTTTTCTTGCTGATACGTGAACCTTCCCTAGTCTACGCTGACTGGTTGTGAGCATTAAACTAAGGTGAGTTTTCTCTTTCTCATTTCTCGTTTTTTTAGGATTATGCCTGGCGCCCAAGTTCTTTAAAATTTAGTTTCTTTTATCAATTTATTCCTTATCCGGCTCAGGTCATAATATGAAGTTTTAATTAAATGCCAATATGCCAAGGGAGGAGAAAAAATGAATAAGTGAAATAAAAGAAAGAGTGAATAGAAGAAAGAAAGCCAATGGGAGGAGAAAGAAGTAGCAGAAGCGAGAGATACTAAGAGAGAAATAGAGAGAGCGAGGAAAAATTAAATGAGAAAATCGGAGTAAGATAGATAGGCAGAAACCCCCCCCCCCAGAAAGGGAGTGATCTTTATGTGTGTGTGTGTGTGTGTGTGTGTGTGTGTGTGTGTCCTTGTGTTTACATCAGTTACACGTATTTCGAATAGCATTATGCTTTCAGGGATTTTTAGCTGATGATTACACGGAATTAAAATTAAACCTGCAGTTAGGGTTTTAGTTTTTTAAATTTGTTTTTACAAAGAATGAAATTGGCTTTTTTCGGGGTCTTTAAACGTTTTGTTATCAGGCGTTAATGTAATGTCCGTTCGCGCTGTGTAAGCCCCTGCGGAGAAATTGTTAGAATCAGCATTTTATGCAAAACAGCACCCACCACCTTTCCATTGGTAGAGCCTTTGGGCTTTGGAAGTTTTGCTAAAACGGGAAAGGGCCGCCGGCCGGACCTTTTCTATGGGAATTAGGTGGCCAGCCGAAGGAAAAAAGCCCTACAGCCCAAAACCTACCTCGAACTGGGGCGATCATTAATCACCTGATTACTTTCACAATGGATAGAAAACTTTGAGTGGGTTGTAATATAATCAGTAAAATAAATCAGTGTTTAAAAAACCTTAATAAAATATCTGAATCGCCCTACATTCATTGAATAAAATATGAGAACAAATTCTAAGAAGTGTTAATAATATAAAAAATGCATACACGCTGCTATAGTAAAAATTAAATACTTCATCAATTCTGTTCATTTTTTTTATTCCATACTAATGATTTTATAAATAATATAACCACACCATTTAAACTTGTCTAACATTGGAAAATATTTAATAGTAGTTCATGTTTGTTTATTAAATTAATAAAAAGTTTCTCGTTTAATCTCTGATATTACTCTTATCATTATTTAATTCCTTATTCCTGAGATAGAAGCGTGGTACAAAAAAATTAAATAAAAATCATTGCCCGTAATAGCAATAATTTGATACTTACCAATTGACGAATTATTATACTTGTTCTCACAAAATGCTGATATTTATGGATCACAGACTTTCTCAAATAAACATTATAATTCGTGGAATAAATTATATAGTTTTTTCTCACAATAAGTTGTTTCCACGATCTGGATTTCGAGCTTGTAGCTCATCATCAGGTTAGAAGAGTTCTACAACCTCGTCTCTCGACATGGATTGCAAATTCTAAAGAGAAGGTTAGGTTCCTTAGCAAAAAACTATGTTTACCAACTTAACTGTAATGATTGTGATATTAAATATATATATATACCGGTAGAAACCGGTAGAAATATAAAAGCAACAATTAGAGAACACTGGCTCGTTGAAAACAACTTTCTATGTGTAGGAACTATCTTTTTCAAAAGATTGACATACTTAGATGCCTCACACTAGACCTAATGCTACTAATTTACATGAAAGTATACCTGGCTGAGAAACAGCGCAATACTAAATATAATACAGGCTTAACGGTCGTGGGCTCTGTCAGATAGAAACTCAGCAATATTAGAGCTTTCTGAGCCTGATGTTCCCTTGAACATCTTGGCAGGGTTGTAGAGGTGGCCTATGTATGTTGTACATGGATCGAGGGATATTTAATATCACAGTCATTTCAATAGAGTTGGTAAACCCCCTTTTTGCGTGTTATAATTCCCTCTTTGCGTATGTTCAAATTGAGCGCCATCAAAAAACCAACTGCTAATTGAAACGTGGCGTTGACGGTGTTATCAGCAGGATCGCTTTTGCCATTCATATCGACAGACGTTGTAGTTCTCCAACCTGATGATGAGCGGATTAAAAAGGACTAATTATAAAAATGATTTTTTCTTTCCAAACAACTATTAATTTTTTACGTTCTGTGAAGGGATTTCTTATTTACCAGTATAGAATTAATTCATGCTCTTTGAAAACTGCTAAACAAAAAATTCTTAATTCTTTGTGTAAATTTTTTCAGTTCCACGTTTTAGAGAGCACATTTTACCTAGACTTCTTTACGACCTGTCCACCGCGAATATTATTGGCCTTTTTTTCATGGTGCTGGCATATAATTCAAACAATTAGATTTGCAAGATCTCAATGTTTTCCCGTAAAAAATACTCTGGTCGAAACAACCCTGAACGGCTTATATGAGTTCATCACGATGACGGACAAGCAATACAGCAGCTGAAGGCCAGCCTGGCTATTCCTTCCATCATGTCATTTTAATTATTAACGGCCCTATTATCCTTTTATCTTTCAAATAAATCTTTTCTTTTCCTTTTAAACAAAATAAACTTCCAAGAGCAATCAGGCCCGGCTAACAATCCACGAGAGGATTACAAGCAAGAATTTATTCAATAAGACACCCGTGGGAGAGTGGTACGGTGCTAGTATTGCTGGATGGTGGTCGGAGGGGGCAGATTTGTGGTAGGGTCGGCCCTAGAACCCAAGGGAAACGTTTGTTCCGGGAGAAGAATGCCCATTTTATTGTGGTCTTCCCTCCTTGAGCGAATCTATCCATGAAATACTGCTCTTCAGACCGGGCTAAAAGGGAAGTTTTAAATCCGTTCATTGTAGAACAGTTAAAAATCAGAACGCTTAAGGCCGAGCTTTTGAATCAAACCTTGGCATGATAGAAAAATATTAATATCCAGTTAGCCGAAAAAATAATTTTTTATGCGCTTTAATGGGTCCGAATGTTTTAGAAAGCGGTTTTAAACAATAGGGAATGAAACTTTTAAATGTCTGCACGAATATAACTCGAAATAATTTTCATTTCTAAATAAAACAATTACGTTTAAAATATAACACTACATGAAATTATAATCATTTATTGTAATTTACAAAACAATTCATGTGTTTCAAGTAAAAAATAAAGAATTATGTTTTTTTAATACCTTATAAAAGCAGCACATGTTTAAATCTTCCTATAGGGTTTCAGCATGACTTGTTACTTCACTTATTCTATTGACCGATAAACACTTATGATCATTGTTGATATCACAAATTATTTTCATATCAAACTTACTGTGGCCGTGTTCTTTCTTCTATGATCTATGATTTATTTATGCCACTTACTCTCCAAACCTCATTTTATCTTCAGCCTAAACATATTGCGTGGGTCGCCTTATAGTCGTGTCAAGAACACGACCTGTAAATGGCTTCACGAGAAGCTGAACAGGAAACAACGACCATATCACAGTTGAGCATAGATCATTTGCGGTTATTCGGTCGACGCACAAACAACTGTTTTTGAACCAAATACCGAGTAGGTGCCCCTTATGCGAGGAAAGTTGCTAGATATTGCCTAGCTTCTATTATTGGGCTATAGTTCGTCATGCCATGGCTACTTACAGAGAGCATATAGGCATGTCAAATAAGCTTTGTGTCTGCTGTTCCGCTTCCTAGAGGACTTTGATTTGTTTTATTGTGAATGGATCTGTTTTATTTCTTTAGTTATTTTGTCTTTTAATTGAGTGCGTGAATGGTTCATGGCTTTTCCAGAAATGTGTGTGTGTGTGTGTAGGTTCGATTGGGAAACATGTATGAAAGTACTTCGTTAACCCTAATTTAGATTAGCTTATTACTATTGTATATAGGTTGATGGCAAAACATTAAGTACCCCACCGACTAATCTAAATGAGTGAATGATGATCTAATCTATGAACGAATTTATTTGCGCGACTGTATTATGAATGTTAGTAAATTTAAAGCAGATTACATTTTGCATGTGTTGTGGAATGAAATGATCTAGCTGTCGGAAGCCTCATTGGAGCCTTATCCGATTGGGATACGTTGGTCTCCTGAGCGTCTGGATTAAGGGAGTTATTAGGGACCCAGCAGCATAATAGGGTAGATGAATTCCCCTGAGGTAAAGACCCTAGGGTCAGCATATCAGGGATAGTCAACTTTTAGGGGTGAACTTCCAAAGTCCAATTATATTTTTTGTAGCTAACAGTTTTCTTTCTTATTACCGTTATGACTTTCTATACACTATGAGAAAATGATTTTACGATCCCTCTTAGATATTTCTTTACTATAGTTCTGAATACAAATAGTAATCACATCATTTTATTCATGATGTTTATTTGCAGGTTACTTTCCACCCTATAATGTAAAGGAAAATCCAACATTCTTAGAAGTATTAATAGACCAGCCAAGGCCAACCAACTCTGGTATAGTTAAACTCTACAAATCGGCAGTAATACCCTATAACAGCCCGCAGAAAAAGTTCACAACCTAAATTATTTGTTATTTTTCACTATTTTGATAGTTTTCAATCTTTCTGGTCCATCTTTCTATCCTAATAGAGATATTTTGGTTAGTCAAAGAAAAAATTCTATGTTATGCTGATCAATATCCTTAAATAACCAAACTATAGGTTCATCACACTGCAGACGTTTCAAAGGACTCAAGAACTCTTCAGTTCAGCGTACTTCTATGTGTTATTTCTGTCCCAACTTATTGATTACATAGTTAATGTGCATCCTTAATTATGAAATTTCAATTTCCCGATTCGAAAAATGAACTGGCTGGCTATATGTATATTTATTTTAGGAGAATAAAATATGAGTGCTATGCATTATATTTGGCTGGATTTATTTTAATTTCTGCTATTAACTACACAAAAACTATCTACTTCTTTTAATAAATCTGAAATAAGAACTTTTTTAAAATTTAAATACCTATTTGTAGGAGAATATTAAGACATGATAAATGTGAATATGTAAACCCCTATGAATAGATCATATGTAAATAAAATACGTTAGAATGGTGTACTGTGGGTTATCCTCTATTTTTTTGGCATATATCTTTCGTTAATTGTGAAATGTTTTAATCTAAATGTATACAAATAATTACAAAGCATAGTGTTGTTGGTTGTTTTATGTTACACCGCCAATTTAAAGAGAAAAACGTTAAAAAACGTTTTTTTAACATGTTTGACAGGCAGAAATTTCGGATTTTTTATTTTATTCCCTCTTGTATTTTTACACAGTTCGCGCAATAAGTTGAAGGTGTGAAAGTGAAACATTTACGAAATGTAGCAATCGAATCCCGGAAGGAATACAATTGTAAACTTTTCCTTTCTGTTTCAGCCCTCTGAAATATTCCGGCAGGCTCGCACCCCCTTCTGCCCACCCTCATTGATCCTATATTATTCAGATTCAATTCGAGCGAGGCGATCGCATATTAAATTTGAATGAAGGAGAGAATTGCATTCGGGACGAGGATCATTTGTGGCACTTTTATATTCGGGTTTGGACGTTGAATAGAAAGGGTTGGAAGGAGTGAAAGAACTGAGAGAAAAGAAGCGGACGGATTGCCGGGGAAAACTGGAAAATAAAGAAATGAATTGAACCGTTAGAAAATGCTAATAACTGTCTAAAAATAAATTCTCGCTCGGCATTATATCAGAAATTTAATTTTATCTAAAACATTTAAAATTCATTTAATAAAAATAATAACCGGTACAATAGCAATACCAACAGAATACCATGATGGATTAACTTTTTTTAAATCGAATTTATCATTTTATGCAACCTGTGGTTGAGATGAAAATTCGGGAGGAAAACTGGTATAGCTTCGAGGGTGGGTTCGAGTCGTGACATTAATTTTATTAATTTACCATCTTATCCACACGTTTCATAACATTAATGAGTCAATAACTTAACAATAACAATTATTATTTCAAAATTGTCAATATTATCACGAACGCTCTGGATCAAGATATAGTCTTGATGAAGAAAACAGATTCCGTTGAAGCTGCCAAAAGGCTAAAGAATAAATGTGTCTACAGATTGACATATTTAAGTTTTTGCAAGCGATCTCAATTTCCTTGAAGACCGATTCAGTCCCAATATTGCCAATGACGGTAACTCGGCGATCATCGTTTGGTGGAACGATGTTTGCAACAACAAAAAAACATCGTCAAACGATATATTTCTTGACGCACATTATCTCCTTCCAAGTAGACTCATTTCCTTTCAATAGTATATAAAATGAAACTCTGACAGTATTTTCTCATCCTTCAAACCAATGAATTTCAGTTGTCAGTTTGTTAAATTGAAGATACGTAAAAACTGTGTAAAATTAAATGAATGTTACTGATAATTGAAAATAATGTACATTAGAAATATAAGTCTCGCAATTTCTCTCCCTCCCTCTCACTCACTCTCCCTCTCACTCACTCTCTCTCTCTCTCTCCCTCTCTCTCACTCTCTTTCTCTCTCTCTCACTCTCTCTCTCTCTCTCTCTCTCTCTCTCTCTCTCTATATATATATATATATATATATATATATATATATATATATATATAT